>FIZR01002431.1:0-84957 GCA_900060175.1 Ferrisia virgata
GATTTGGCATTTGCATGTTGGGCATAAAGGAGGAGAGTTTTTATTCAAGAGATAGGAATGTGTCAGAAGAGAATGGCCTGAGCGCACTCGTGTAATGATTACGTCGTTTTTCTAGAGATGTTGAAGTTATTTCTCGGAAGTGTATGATTTTTTATGTTTCTTAATTTGTTTGAGGAGGGAATTTGTTGCCAGAATAGTTGAAACGTGGACAGGTTTTGAACTTTGATGAACTACTTCAAGTCGGTAAGAGGGATAAGGATATTTTGGATAGGTCTGTGCAGTAATGCAATTTTGGCGGAAGAGTTAGCTGTTTCATTACTTGCGATATTTCTACGTGAGGGAACCCAACTTAGGACTATTTTCTTGGACGAAGATGAGAGGATGTGCAAGTTGGTGAAATACACATCAGGATTTGGTTAATCTACTATTTTAAAGGGGGTCAACATCTTGATATTTAAAAAAAAAAAAACAAATTTTATTCCAAATCCTTTAAAAATAACCATTATTGAAATTTCTCGCACAAAAAAGTCAACCAAAAAATCTTTGTTAGACCTGTATTTCCTTTCTTCATAGCAAAACTAGATGTAGATACGAGTACCTTGCAAGGCCATTTTCACAGATATATTAAATTGTTAATTTTTTTAGCCATTTAAAAAAAGTAAAAAAATAATCCTCAACGTTGCATTTCAATAATATAAAACCAACAGAGCCAAAAGAATCGGTATCGAATTACAACGAAGATGTAATTACTCTCGTAAATATTACTACCAAGTCTTCTGTAAACAATGGTACCTTAAAAATATTTCATATTCTGTAAATCCACACCCTTACATCGTAATCATCCATTCGACGCGATACGATAACACCAGACGAACAGGCAGAGGTACTCGAACAGCTCGAACAAGGCTGTATCAATTTACAACGCTTAAATCCTTTACCCTGCCCTACTTCACCTCTCGCCAGTTACTTTGATATGTTACACGTACATAAAAAAAAAAAAAACACACCGACGTTCTTATATTAATAACTATAGCACGATTTTTTCCTTCATCTACCTTGAAATTATTAAACTACACATACACTGTTGAAGTTTGCAACCAGATAACGCGTCCAATTGCCCTATACCTAAACCTAAACCTATATCACCAAAGCCATTCCACACGCTACGGTTATGCAACGTTTTCTCCACATCTCGGCGCTTCCCCACCCATCCCACCGCGCACGTTTTTTTTTTCTTTACGTTTCAAATCCCAACAATTACGAATCCAGAACGCACGTATAATGATAACTTGTCGAACACGTTTTTTTTCCTCCATCTCTCTCGACTCGATAGAAGAGCGAAAAAAAAAAAAAGAAATACTTAAATGGCTCTAAATAAACCAATCTTCATTTTAATTTTTTTAAGTAATTTGTCGGTCGACGAGGTAACCGGTTTCGCGACGTAATCAAGAATTCTCTCTAGAGACAAAAATCCACTGATTAGTGCAGCGGTTTTGTAGTTGACCAGACGAAAAGGGATGGCGTGGAATTGCTAACATTTAGAAAAGTTCATTTGCAGGCTCACGAGGTATACAGGCTTCAAAATGTACAAGCGTAAGTATACGTCCCATACACTTGTCGTGGTTATTTTTTTTTCTCCTTCGAACTTAAACATACCAAGACCTACTACGTACGCTAACAATGATACAAGTTAAGTCGATTAATATAACTTATATGTACAAAGTGTAGGCAAGGTAAAGAGCTCTAAGTATATATATATACGCGAGTTAATCTACACCGTTATTACATCGTTGGTTCGTTCCAAAGGAAGTACTACACAAGTACTTCCCTTCTGCAGCCTACCTCTCTCTCTCTCTCTCTCTCGCCATCCAATGAAGGCAACGCGACGTGTAAACGAGCGAATAAAAAAGTAAAAAAAAAAATACCCATCTAATCTACGCTTACTCGAGCGATAACATCGAATAATTAGGTTTAATTTTCACAAGCAACACACGAGAATTGCATGTTTCGGTACGCCAAGAGATGGCAAAAATGCTTGTACCGAAGTAACCAATGTGTGGCAAATCACGCATCGCGATTTCACTTCACCTTTTTGCCAACAGCAGCCACAGCCCGCGAATAATTTTCTAAATAGTTTGCATCCAAGTTAAGGGGGGAAAAAAATACAACGTGTATACGTTGACCTACACAAATAAACACACTTCTCCCACCGAGAAAGGAAAATGTGCTCGTAACATAATCCTCGCAGCAGTATCGGTAAAAATACGTCGTGAAAACCGGATCGAATCGAACGATACCTCTTCTTCGTCGCGATTCTCGAACCGTACACATGACCCCGGGTTTGTTTACGTTTCGCAAAATTCTCGCCATTAATATTATATACGATTAAAATAATATATATACCAGCAAAACCAAAAACAAACGCTCGGATTAAAAAAATAGATAAATAAAAATTTACAACGTTTACCTGGTGTATTCAAATCCAGCATTGAATTTTCGCGTATACAAAAATTGAAAATATTTTTACTCTTCAGCATACTTAATTACAGAAAACAATTTTACATCAAATGACACGTCGTCGGTTGATTTTTTTGAAGAAGAAAAATTACCACCGGTAGCATTTTCCCACTCTCTTTATCAAACTTAACGAATAACGAATGTTTTGTGAAATAAAAAGTGCACATAAATGGCACATTATGTTCGTTATTTATACATACATATTACGTATATATTATCGCATTCTTATCACATTGCGATTCAACCTTTAAATCGGAAAAATTACATTAATAAATCTTCGCGTGCATTCACACCATCAGCACGATATAACCTTATTTACATATTTAATTAATGAATTTTACGTTCAAATGGATCGTAAAATTGAACCAACACATTTTCCCAAAGGTGCAAAAATAGAACAATATACGAAACACGTCGAAAACTTAACCATCTATAATCGATACCCGTACACAATATGCTTATGTTACACTGTCAGTTGCTGCGGAGAGGAATTAAACATCTGTTGACCTCGGGTAAAAATACAATGTTTAAAGTCATCTAGTGATATCGTTTACGAATTATCTTAAAAAGTATCATGTTACTTGAAAACAAAAAGAAAAAAAAACAGCGTGTAAATGACACGATTATCGAGAACTGATGGCGCCCAAGAGAGGACTCGTAGGTCGGTTAAACATCAATATAGAGGGAAGAGGACTTCAATTATGGTAATCCATATGTGCACTTTATGGTACATAGATTGGAAGATCTGCAGTCACATGGTAATGGAAATGCATAGCTTATTAATATATCACGTTTAAATTGATACATTTGGCAACCAATTCGGCCAAAATTTTACCAATATTTTCCATAAACAAAAAAAAGTATCGCTTTGCGATGCTTTTTCAGTCTGATTTTGATAACCCCCCCCCTCCCAGGCACATCTAAGGTCCTTTACTGACGGTACATACCTAATTTCAACATCCTAGCCCAATTTGAAGGGGTGTCAAACGAGGAACAACCTCAAAAAATGAGGGAAAACGATCCAAAAACCGCATTTTTGCAACCGTGAGGGGGTATAACGAGGGTTGAAAAATCGAAACCTCCAAAAGGCACATCTAAGGTCCTTACTCAAGGTACATACCAAATTTCAACTTCCTATCTTATTTCGATTCGGAGATAATGGAAGAACAGCCCATTTTAAAGGTCAAAAGGGAGGAAACCCTCGTATTTCCCCTCCTAATTGACCTGGTAGGTTGATATTTGAATATACTACACGACTTTGGATTCTCTATCGATTGACTCAAAAAGAAACAATTTTTGTACTTTTGGCCCCTCAGCACTCTCTCTTCCAAAATTAGGCAAAACTGAATTTTGACCCAACGTCATCCCCCATTCATATACATCTAATCCGCCACTAAACTTGACCGATTGACCGAATTGGAGTGATTTTGGCCAATATCAAGAAGAGTAAATAATTTTAATGTTCGGGGGAAAAAAATCAAAAAAAAATCTAATATGGCCAAAAATTGTCTTAATGCCTTCTAGAACCCCAAAACGGAAATATTGTAAAAAGAAATATTCGAATTAGACGAATAAAATCCAGAAAAATAACCTACTTCAATCGCACTCGAACGAGAGCAGTTTTTATAAGGTCAACCTGTGAAAAGAAGAGAAGGGGGGTACCAAATTTCAAAAATAATCAAAATGAACTCCTTGAACTGGAATATGAAGGGATAAAATGAGGCTGAAAAGTCGAGACCTCCAAAAGACATATCCAAGGCCCCTACTAAATGCACATACCTAACTTCAAAATCCTAGCTCAATTTAGCGGAGAGTTATGCGAGAAACAAACTCAAAAAATAAGAAAAAACGACCAAAAACCACATATTTGGGGCTGTGAAGGGGTGAAATGGGACTAAAAAGTCTACACCCCCAAAAGGCACATTTACAACTACTACTTAATGTACATACCTAATTTCAGCTTCCTAGCTCAATTCGGAGGACAGTTATCTGAGGAACAAACTCCAAAAATGAGAAAAATGAGAAAAACTGATAAAAAGCCACTTTTCAAAGGCTGTGAGGGAGTACAATGGGGCTAAAAAGTCGGAACCCCCAAAAGGCACATCTACGCTCTCAACTACACGTTTATACCAAATTTCAACTTCCTAGCTCAATTTGGTGGTGACGGGGGGGGGGGGTTTACAGCCAGTTTCAAAGGTCTAAAAGGGGGAGAATCCCCATATCTCTCCTCCTAACTGACTTGGGAGGTTAATTCTTGGATATGTTAAACAACTTTCGATTATCTATTCATTGATTTAAAAAGGGGCAACTTTTGCGTTTTTAACCCCTCAGTAGCCCCTCCCCCAAATTTGGGCATAACTGAATTTTGACCCAAGTTTATCCATATACATATATATCTAATTTGCCGTCAAATTGAGCCGATTGATCGAATTGGAGCAATTTTAGTCTGTATCGAGCGGAGTAAATGATTTTAATGTTCGGAAAAAAATAATAAAAATCTGACACGGCTAAAAATCGTCTTAATGGTTTTCTAAGACCGCAAAGCGAATTTTTTTGATACTCCTCACCTCAACCACCTATGGTCAATAGGATCTAATAGTCTATTCTTCATTGACAATATGACATAGAATATCAGGCTAATTATAGATCCTCAAAAATATACGAGGAATAATGAGACAAAACTAAACGTTGACGTCAAATACTGCATGGAAACTCGTGGCAATCCGGTACTGAATTTTCCGGCTCTAAAAGGGCCTCTCCCTTCCCATAGCATCTCTCCAGCTTATTATGGAGCAACCATTAAATTTTGTAAGTATCCCAGTGTTGGGAGTAATACAATCCGAAATCTATTAATGTTGGGAAAAAAATTCAACCTTTCTGACATCAATTTACTGCACACATATTAAAAATTCCAATCTTAATACCCTTATTTTCAATTTGGTCTACTTATCAAACACCCTTCTTTGCGATATAATTTTTCTATTCTCAATCGACGAGTCTTTTTTCCAATAAATTTATCTCTTTTCGCTTCAGTGAATTAATTTGCCCATAATTTGACCTTTTTTTTTTCAGCCATTGTTCCGACACGGTTTCAGTCATTACATCAAATACGTAACGAGCCGAATCGACTCAATTCGATTTCTTCTCCAATTCGAAACCTCATCCAGCACCGATGAACTCGTGTCGAACTGTTGCCCCTCTCTAACCCATCAAAAATCTATTTATTCGTTTCAAGCTTTCGCGGAATACCAAAACAGCCATAAAAAACCATTAAATGGCTTCCGAATGGGGACACTTCACTTCGGCGGTGCGCAAATCTCGTTCTCTCACATCATTGCCATGCCAGTACGCTCTTATGTATATAGGTAGGTATGTTTATACCTACTCGTACGTATATAGTACGTATTGCTGCGTTACAGCTACGTACCTTCGGTAATCTATTCGTATCTCATCTCATTTAAAAGCCATACCAGACTCCTAAATCATTCTTCGCGACGCGACGTACCATAGTATACAGAGATACACGTACAGTACCTACATATGTATATATATATATAAAGGTAGAACCTTAGAGAAATGCATAATATACGCGATAAGTTCGACAAAGAGACTTTGCGAAAATATACTCTCGAGTCTCTTCTTATCTCGTAAAAGAAATAAAAATAAGAAAAAAACTTTGGTCGTTAAACGAGTTACGAATAAAACATTTATGGTCATAAGGATGCTATGTTTGGTGCATGCATGCAAAAAAAAAAAAAAGAAAGAAAAAAATCGTATTAAAATCTCTTTTTACGCATAGGTAATGTTTTTTTAATGGCGTGGGTAAAGTTTATATAAATATGATAGGTTCTGCTTGTATGGTGGCTCTTGTCAGTATACACTTTTACTGGTGTACAAAGAAAGAGAAGGGAGGATACGTTGATGACGCAATCAAAAAAATATATACACAATCGGTTGATGGGATCAGTCTACTTTAAGACGAGAATTTTCTATTAATATGATAATTTAGTACAATAATATACGATAAATTATCTTATATATGTAGATGTACGGATTGATCGAGCCATTATTATAATTTGTCGTATTATGCGTATACAATAGAAGAAATAGATAGCCAAGTTAAAAGGTAGGTGTACGATAGAGTAAGAGCAATCTTCGTTGACATCCTGAAACACACGTTAAGTTTGACTGTATTCACAAGGCACATGTACTCGTACATACTGTGCATTTAATTCCGCTTATGACTATGCTCAGTTGATCACATATGTGTTCAATATGGCGCTTGTTTGTTGTAACAACTTCGAAAAGGTTAAACAATGCGCTGAATCATTAAGCTGCGTTATCGTTCACAACATAAGCTTTGTATTATGTTGATACTGATAACGTAGCATCGTAATACTACTATAGTCATCTTAATCGACGTCTATGACAAATTTCTCACTTTTAGTAAGTGTACAAGCAAGTAGTATGCTGTTTTCGTAAACACGTCATTATGAAGTTTGAACTTGAGCTATCATACTCGTGCCATGCCAGCGAACGATTTGGCCCGTACCGATGATTATGATCGTACGAATATGAATCAGTAATTGAAAAAAAAAACAATCACAATGCGTTGCTTTTTGAGCTGGATTTTGCAAAAGTTAGGAAGATATGTGAGTGTGGGGGGGGAGGGGAGAGGGGGGAGGGGTGTACAAAGGCACATATTGGAATGAATATCTGCAACCCCGAAAAAGGCACATTTAAGACAACAACAAAATCTAAACACCAAATTTCAAGTTATAAGCTCAATTTGGAAGGGAGATATGCGTGGAAGAAACACAAAAAATAAGCAAAACCGACCAAAAAGCCACTTTTTTGGGCTGTGAGGGGGTTGCAAAGGGACTGAAAAGTTTAAACCCCGAAAAGATGCGTCTAAAACTGCTACTAAATCTACATTTCAAATTTCAACTTTCGAGCTCCATTTGGTAGGAAGATATGGGTGGGACAAAATCAAATCATTAAAAAAACAAAAACGCTCAAAAAACCACTTTTTCGGAGCGGTAAGCGGTGCAAGCGGATTGAAAAGTTGAAACCCTCAAAAGGCAAATCTAAACCCCCTACCAAGTCTACATCCCAAAACTTCAACCTCGTTTGGAGCGAGAGGTGAGGGAGATGAGAGTAAGAGTCGTTCAAACACAAAAAATAAGAAAATCCGATCAAAAACCGAGTTGTATATCTTATCCAAAAATCATACTCATAGGTCAATTGGGAAGGGAGGTATAAGAGGAGGGTTTCCCCTTAACTTGAAAACGACCTTTTCTTCCTCGATCTACCCTTCAAATTGAGCTACGAAGTTGAAATTTGGTATGTAGACTTGGCAGTGCCCTTAGACACGTATTTAGGGGTCCTAGACATTTCAGACCCATTGCATCCTCTCACAGCCTCGAAAAAGTAGTTTTTTGAGCAGGTTTTCTTCTTTTTTGAGTTTGTCCCACGTATATCTCCCTACCAGATTGAGTTAGAAGGTTGAAACTTGGCGTATAGATTTAGTAAGGTTTCTACATGTGCGTTTTGGGTGTCTCAAACTTTCAGAAGGATTGCACCCTACTCACAGGCAAAAGAAATGGCAATCGCTGCCTCTCAGTACCCCTTTCCCTAAATTTGGGCATAATTGAATTTCGATCCAAGATCATCCTACTCAAAAATATCAAATCTCCCGCGAATTCAAGCCTATTGAACAAATTTTCCCGATGTTGGACGGTATCAAGCTGAGCAAATAATTTTTATTGGGAGGAGGGGGAGAATACGAATGAAGAAATAAATATCTGGCATGGCCAAAAATGATCTCAATGGTTTTATAAGACTCCAAAACGAATTTTGTTGAGGCTTTCCCCTCCATACGTCGAAGGTCAATAGTCTGTAATAGCCTAGTTTTTTAATCGACAAAATGACATAGAAAATCTGGCAAAAAAAAGTCATCTTAATGCGTTGCTCCTTGAGTCTGATTATCGTAAAATAAGGAAACACGCAAATTGCTTATTCGTAAAAAAAAGAAGAAAGAAAAAAAAGATACCTTCTGCGATGTGTCTTTTTGATCAATGGTAAGGGGTACGGGTTAGCATGGGTCAAACCATTGCTTTTTTTTGGAAATCCGAAAACAGTAGGGTCACACAGGTTTCAAATTGACCTCAAAAAATGATGCAGTAACAATTTTAGCTTTCCAACTCTGTTTTTCACATTTGCAAAACTGACTCAAAATTCGCAAATCTCCAAAAAAATTTAAACAATTGAGAAAGAAATTTTTCGAATTTTTTTTTTTTAACGTGGACGTGAATCTTAAAAGGTCCCACTTCTGAGGTACTGATTTAAGACCACTGGACAGTTTTAGACAAAATTTCTAACCAAATAAGACCACTCGAAGAATTTTTGTGAAAAATTCACGGAGATATGCGACTTCAAAGTTCAAAGTTCAAAAAACATATAGTTTTAAGAAAAACGCGTTTAAAGTTTTTCTTTCAAAAATTTTACTTCAAATACAAATATCTCTGCGAATTTTGAACTTGGAATGCTCCAAGGGGTCTCATTGGATCAGAATTTTTTTCTAGTACTACTCAGTGGTCTCGACTGGGTATCTCAGAGGTAGTACCTTTTTAATAAACATAGTTTTTTTCATTGATTTAAGGTTAAAATAAAGTAACAAACCTCAAAAGTAGTACTTTTTCAGATTCACGTTCATCAAAAGGATTTATCCCCCATATCTCCTTCCTAATTGACGCGGGAAGCTCCTTTTCGGATAAGTTATACAACTTTTCCATCGATTAGTTTGAAAACGCACGATTTCTTCCACTTCAACTTCCCAACACTCCCTTCTCCGAATTTGAGCATTACTGAACTTTGATCCAAGATGAACAACGCTCAAAAGTATCAAATCCGTCAGCAATCCACGCCTACCGCCCAAATTTGACCAATTTTAGTCGGTATCGAGCTGAGTAAATAATTTTTAATTTCAGAGAGGGAGGGGGGGGGTCAAATAAAGTAAAAAAGGAAAAATATCCGATACGAAAAAATGGTGTCATAGATCTATGCTATGGAATTTGTAATAGCTTAGTTTTCATTGACAATATGACATAGAAAATCAGTCTCAAAAAATTTCCCATCGCAACATTTGCATATTTTTAATTACATTTCAATTACCATAAAATAATTTTTATAGGCTCTGCAAGGTAACACGACTTTGATACCCTCAATGGCACAATTTCTACCCAGCAGTTCCTTTTAAATTCAATTGTAAAAGCATATAAAACAGCTACACGAATTCTAATATTTTTATCGCATAGAATAGAAAAAAAAAAGAAAAAAGATCACCGAATCCACCTTCCATTTCAATTAATTACTATTATGCGCATCGTTGTACGTCGTTGGTTCGCTTGTTACAATCAATTGTTCGAATTAGGTGGCCAATTCAATTTCCCAATTCAACGTTGGTCGGTCGGTCTGTCGGTCGTTCGACCAAACCAGCAGACCTCCCTGTCACTCTTGAAAATTGGCTCGTACTATTCGCCGATGACGAATCCGGAGCTGTTGGCCGGCGGCTGACTATATACTT
The DNA here is from genome assembly GCA_900060175.1 of Ferrisia virgata. Taxonomy (NCBI): domain Eukaryota; kingdom Metazoa; phylum Arthropoda; class Insecta; order Hemiptera; family Pseudococcidae; genus Ferrisia; species Ferrisia virgata. The sequence continues at coordinate 10,103 of FIZR01002431.1, forward strand.
TTACACGCCAATATCGTCCAATTAACATACGCGATGCGATGCGATGCTTTGTCGTCGCTTCACCCCCGCCCGCCAGTCCCTTCCATCATCCGCATGTAGATGTATGTACTACAAGCATAGATATAAATAAATATACGAGCGTGAACGGAAATGAATCGATTGTTTAAATTCTTTTATATTTTGTTGTAGTCGTAGACTGGGTTGTCGTTGTCGTTGTCGTACATGGAACGACAGCAGAAAACCACGTCGATTCATTTCCGAATTATTATTTAAATTTTATCCGACAGAGGAGAAAGTTCGCGATAGTTTTTTAAGCGAAGTGAACGCGGGAGGGGGATTTTTCTTTCGTTTAATACACTGAATTTAGGTCATTTTGGAACCAAAAACATGTCTGTTGGTATCAGCTCGGTAATGAGTGTACCGAAGTACATACAATACGAACTGGAGCGAAACCCACCTACCCCTCTTCCACCAATCTTGTATGAAACTTTTTGAATTGCTTGCAAAGAAAAGGCGATTTTAAGTAAAATCAGAGCTTTAGTTCTAAACATTAAAAAATTCCCTAAAAATAATCTACATAATTTATTGGCATAGAAAAAGAATTTTCAAGCATGATTTTCGTAAAATAAAGGAACTAAGAGGTGAATAAAATTTCCCTCATTCATGAGATAAAAAAAGATTACGCTCTGAGAAGATTTTTCTAAATCTGTGCCAGGGTAGAGGAGTACGGGTTGATAGTGGTATACAAATAGCTGAAACCCCCGAAGGGAGAATCTAGGACCCTTACTAAACTGAAATATTAAATTTTGAACCACTAGTTCTATGCGAAGGGGAAATATGCGATGAACAAACTCGAAGAATAAGAAAAATTAGTCAAAAAAATACTTTTTTGGAGCTGTAATGGGGGGCTGGGGGAGGTTACAATTGGGTTGAAAAATCAAAAACCCTCGATAGGCACATATAGCACCATCACTACATGAACATGTCAAATTTCAACCTCCTTACTCAATTTTTAGTGGAGATATGCGTGAACAGCTTTTTTCATGATCAAAAAGGGGAAACCCCTACATTTTCCCCCTCATAATTGACGTAGGAGGCTAATTTTTCAATATACGTATAAACATTTTGATTCTCTATCGATTGCTTTGAAAACCAACAGTTTTTGCACTTTTAGCTCCTTAGCACTTCCTCCTCCGAATTTTGATTTAAAGTCAACCCCACATATACGCGTCAAATCTGCGGCCAAAGTCCGTTGCCCGAATTTGACCTTTTATGGATGCTATTGTGTCAAATAAGTGATTTCAGGTTTCAGAACAATGGGTAAAATGTAAGGAATATTGACCAATCAAGAAAAAATGTTGAAAAATCAGTGAATATTCACCAAAAACCGTTAAGAAATTTCAAAAAATTGAGTAAAAATTCAATAAAAAATGGGTAAAAAGTGCGAAAAATTGATCAAATTTCATGCAAAAATGTTGAAAAAGATGTAAAATGACCTAAAATGTCAAAAAAAAAAAAAAAACAAAACAAAACGTAAAAATCATCGAAGATTGGGCAAAAAATTGGCAGAAATGAGTGAAAAATGCAGAAAATTGATCAAAAATATAATAAAACTCGTTGAAAATCATCGAAAATTGATCATAAATAACGTAAAAAATTGATTGAAATCCAAAAAAATTGAGTAAATTGATCAAAAATACCGAAAATGAGCATTTTTAACTCATTTTTTTTTCAAATTTTTACTTGTTTTTCGATGATTTACAACGTTTTTCTTTTTATCAAGTTTCAAGTCAATTTTCACAGACTTTTCATCACTTTTTCGTGATTTTTGATCAATTTTATGCATTTTTTACTTGTTTTATCTAATTTTTACTGAATTTTTAGTATTTTAAATCCATTTTTAATATATTTAAGTAATTTTTGATCGATTTTCTGTAATTTTCACAGTTTTTTAACACTTTTTTAAATCTTTTTTTAATATTTTTTCAAATTTTAACTTGTCAAGTAAATGTTTACAGATTTTTCATCACTTTTTCGTAATTTTTGATCAACTTTATGCATTTTTTACCTGTTTTATCTAATTTTTACTGAATTTTTAACGATTTTTAACGATTTTTTCGTATTTTAAATCCATTTTCAATATTTTTTACGTAATTTTTGATCAATTTTCTGCAATTTTCACAGTTTTTTAACACTTTTTTCAAATTTCAAATCAATTTTTAATATTTTTTCGTAATTTTAATCAATTTTCTGCACTTTTACCCCATTTTTGTCCAATTTTGGCTCAAGTTTCAACGATTTTAGGTTCGATTTTCACTTATTTTTTCAACATTATTACGCGATTGTCTATCACTTTCCGATACAGACCAAAATCAATCAAATTTGGGGAATTGCCTTCAATTGGCGGGCCATTTGATATTTCGGAGTTGGAGTGATCTCGGGTCAAAATTCAATTATGCCCAAATTGGAGGAGGGGGTACTGAAGGGCTAAAATCGCAAAAAAAAATGTTCTCCAGACAATCAATAGACAATGCAAAGTTCTATAACATATCCAAAAATCAGTCTGCTAGGTCAATTAGGAGGGGAGATATAAGGGTTTTCTGCCTTTTTGGCTTTGAAAAAGGGCTGTTCCTCTCCTATTTTCTCTCCAAATTAAGCTAGAAAGCTGAAATTTGATATGTACATTTAGTAGAAGCCCTAGATGTGTCTTTCGAAGGATTCGACTTTTTAGACCCATTGCGCTCCATTTTAGTCCAGAAAAGTAGTTTTTTGGTCGGGTTTGCTTATTTTTTGATAACTCTGTTGAAATTTGGTATGTTTCAGATGTGTTTTTTAGTAGTGTCGACTTTTCAACCCCATGGAGCCCTCTTTCTCCTCCTCCCAACCCCACTATAAAGAAATTTCAACACTTTTTAGTCACATTATATGATCAAAGTAATGGAAAAATAACGCCGAAATCTTGGCCAATTCTGAAGTTAAACAAAGCTGTTTTCGGATCAATTCACTATTTCCGCCTTTCTTTCCCCTTTCCCCCTTATACATGAAAATTTTCTACTAATTTTTCGAATTTTGTACTTCGGTTTTTTACCTCACCCCCCTCAAAATTATTTGAAAACTATTGCGGTGCATAACTTGTTTGTTTAATTATCAAATTCAAAGTAGTAATTAATTCTCTGCTTGAATATTTGTTAAATAAATTTTTCAATCAAATAAAGCGAAAATTATAAGATTTTCACGAAGAAAAAATTGCAATTACGGATTTTGAAAAAGTTTTAAAACAGCCATTCGAAGGTGGGAATTTTATGCGACATAAACAGTAATAAAAGGTCGTCCTTCATTTTCAATTACGACCTTATCACGAAGCTGGAAAAAAGTAGTAATCGTATCGTTCGAGTATTTTGCAATAATAATAACAAATCCTCGCGTTTCTCTTTTCTCATTTCAAATCAACGCAGTCGTTCGCAACTTCACACTTGTTTTCATTTTAAAAAGCCTATACTCGATTTATTTAAAAGTTGAAAAAGGAAAAAGCTTTTCAGACGAAGGTACATATACGATAGCTTTATCGTTGAATAGAAATTTACGCTTTCTCGTCATTAATCTAACTCGCTATATATAAAGGGCGTACCTCCCGCCTACAACCCAGTACCTGCTATCTACCTTTGCCTATTCACGAAGGACTCTCGTAGCAAGCGGTATTGAATTCTCGGCGAAATTTCCTCTCAAATGAACATCCAGCTTGATTACTTATGGCTGAAAACATTCCGTATCTCTACGATTATTATCGCAACTTTCCATAAAGTACCTACGCTTGCAGTACCAATACACTATACAACTCGAATGCGGCCGTTGGCTAGATTTTTTCCTTTTTGTAATGGTGCTGTTTCTTCGCTGCACAATGTGTACAGTTACGTACTGTATACAGCTTCCCTTCTGGCGTATTAAATCGTATTATTAATAGTATAATAGTTGAATTCGATAAAAAAGCTTTATACTTATTTTGTTTTATGTCTGTCGAGAGAAATTTTAGTATTGTAGGTTCAAGGTTGTCGATTTGAAAAATTTAACTGTTGCGACCCACAGTTTTTAAAGTAAAAAACACACATCTCTCTTCACTCCTCTCACGATAATGCTTAAAGCCAAATTTTTCTACAAGAGTCGTTGATCTCGTGTATACGCTATAAAGACGAAGTTCCGCAGTAAATATTATTCGATCACCCCCACATCTCGGAATCGAAAACAAAACAAAGCCCGATAAATCGTAGGAGTCTTTTACTTGTCCTTATACATACATTATAGATGACGACGACCTACGCCCATGCAACCGAGATACACTCGTTGTACGTAGACGTACAAAAACATGGAAAGTAAGTCAAGAGGTAATAATACCAAACAATAATATGGAGTTGTTGTATAGCGTCGGGGCTTCCTATTTAGCATACTTGTCGGCTAATTCATTTGAAAGATGTAGAGTACCTATAGTCTGGTTGACTTGGGTCGTCAGTGGTGGTAGCACTAGCACACGTGTTGAAGAAAAAAAAAAAAAAGGATACAACGATGTGAATAAAAGGAAAGAGTGAGAAAAAAATAGAGTAAACAAGAATGGTTATTTTTTTTCCATACATCTTCGGTATCTCAGCGATAGTGTCAGTACGTCTTCGTATATAAAAAAAAAGCATCGCAACATGTTGCTTTTTGAGCCTGATTTTCGAAAAGTAAAAAAGATACGCGAATTTTCTATACTTGTAGAATAAAAAATAGAACGAGTTTTTCACGAACAGTAGTAAGGGTGCAGATCGATATACGAGTGAATAGCAGGTTTGAACTTGATCAAAATTGAAGGAAAGCAGAAATCTCTGTCTTTAGGTAATTTGATGTAGGTATTTCAATATTCGCGAAAATCCCAAAAATCCATAAATATTTTGCCATTGTGAGGGGGGGGGGGGGGGGAAATTTTGGTTTTTGGGGGGGGTGCAAATTTTGGTTTTTCGGCAATAACTTCCCAAATAATGAATTTACGAAAAAAAATATTGGAACCAAAGCTGTTGAGCACCGAGAGACGAAAATTTTTACATTTTCGATTTTTCCCTTAAGAGATGAAGACCAGGTGGGGGGGGGGAGAACTAGAGCATGCGGAAATAAATCATTTTTGAAAATTTTTCCAAGGCACAAATAATTTTCAAAAATTGGTGGTTGGTTTGCATGGTACGTCCCACCCACTACTACGCAAAATGAGGCAAATTCGAGAACAATCCATTTTTTTTAAAGTGGAGGAGAGTGCTATGCTGAAAAGATCACAATTTTCTCCGAATGTAGATAGGTTATAGCAAATAATTCGAAAAATTGGTTCAAACGAACGTACGTTGTAGATAATAAAAATACGAACATTTTTGTTTTCGTATTTTTTCCCTAGGCGGTCGTGAGGGGAAGGGAGGGGGAACTATGAAGAAAACAAATTACTGATCAATTGCGTTACGTTAATGACAGGCAGACATAAAATTCAGCCAGCTAAAAATCTAATGAACTCTGTTTTAAGATTTTTGTGAGCCTTGAACACGATTTTTACACCAATTTCAACTCTGGGCCCAAATTCGGGCTTCCAATGAGAAGGTTCAACTCATTTAATCCATGAGAAATTTTCCAATATTACTATCTCGTTTTGACCATACCATCCTACTACTCTTCCAATGACTACCTGGGGAAGAAAAAATGAGAAAAAAAAACGAAAATGTTAATCTTCTGATGCTTTACAACTTTTGTTTGAAGCAAATTTTCAAATTTTTTATTGTAACCGATGTATGCTTAGAGAAAGTTGCATCTTTATCAGCGGAGTCGTCCCATACCCCGCTTCGAGAAAAGGGGTTGTTCCAGAATTTTTCTCATTTTACACGATAGCGGAAAGTACTATGCAAAACAACCACTCCCTAAAAGTAAATTGAGCCAATTTTAAAAAATTATTTGTCCTTGGGAAATGTTTAAAAATCACTTATTTCCGCATGCCCTAGCTCCTCCCCAAAACTTCTTAGGTAAAAAAGTCAAAGAAATGAAAATGCCCGTCTTTTGGTGTTCTACAATTTTGGTTTTGACATTTTTTTTCGTAATAGTGTTATTTTTGAGAAGGTATTTCCGAAAAAACAAAATTTTTACCACCCCCTCCCCCCTGGCTTCAAAAAAAGTGAATAAAATATGCATCGATTTTAGGGAAGATCGGGAATATTGAAGTACATACTTTAAAGTACCTATAAACCAAATTTCAAACCACTAGCTCAATTTGAAGAGGAGATATGTGCGCCACAAACCCTAAAAATAAGAAAAACTGACCAAAAAACTACATTTTTGAGGTTGTGAGGAGATGCAATGAAGTTGATAAGTCGAAACCCTAAAAGGCGCATCTAAGATCCCTATTAAATCTAGTTTTTTTTTTTTTCATACCAAATTTCAACCATCTAACTCCAGAAAAATAAGAAAAAGCGATAAAAAAAACTATATTTTTGGAACTGCAAGAGCGAGGGGAGGGGGGTTTGAAATTGAGTTGAAAAGCCGAAACCCTCAAAAGGCACATTTAGAGCTTCTAATAAATGTACATACCAAACTTCAAATTTTCAACTTAATTTGGCGAGGAGACAGAGGAGGCAAAACCGGTTTCAAAGTCAAAAAGGGACCCCCCTCCCTATATCTGTTTCCTCAATTGACCTCGGAGGCTAGTTTTTAGATACAATGCGCAACTTTCGATTCTCCATCGATTATCATAAAACGAAACAATTTTTGCACTTTTAGCCACCCAACACCCCCTCCACCAAATTTAGAGATAACTGAATTTTTACCGAAGATGATCCTCGCTCAAAAACATCGAATTTATTGCCAAGCTAAGCCTATTGACCAATTTTGATAGATTTCGGTCGGTATCGAGCTGAGTAAGTGAAAACTGCTATCAATGATTTTCTCGCACTCTAAAACGGATTTCGTTGATACTACCCCGCCTCTCCCCATGCACCCTAGGGCGAATGTTCGTAATAGCTTGACTTTCATTGACAACGTGACATAGAAAATCAGGCTAAAAATAGCAGGTAGGTAGGTAGGTATGTATCGTGTAAATACATACCAAACGTAAGAATAAATTGATCGCGAAACCAGTTCATAAAGATGGTTTATTGCAAATAAATACGCCTCAGATGAAAGGAAGATACGCACCGCGGTAGTGGTATCTCTTTGCCTTAGCATGTAATAAACGTCAAATCTTTTTGTTTAAATGACGATGGCGGAAATTGTAATACATTTAAGTAAGTAACGTCATAAAGCCAGGTGGCGTCCCGTCGGCGTCGTCGACAACGCATACTATGGACTTAGTTGGACATTATATAGAAATAGTAAATGAAAATACGCGCCTCGTTGACCACCCGGCCGGCCCGGACATGCCACCTAAGTACGCGTAGGTAAAAATGTCCATTTCCGCAAAACCGTGGAATAAGGCGTCGAAATATCGTAGTAGGCATGAAATGAAAGAGGCGAATGAACTTTCAAACCTGCCGATGATGGGCGACGTTTTTGTCGATATTTTCATCGTACTCGTTGAGTTTCGAGATGAAAGTCGAGCGTGAGCTAACGAAATGGAAAATTCGTTACGACATTCGAAGAGTGTTTTCATTTTACTCGAGGTTTTGAAATTAAATAAAAACTGATGTAAAGGTGGTGATGCTGAAATTTTAAATGTAATAACTGAAATAATCCCGGAGAAATGGTTTTTAGCAGGACTGTTTATGGTACCATCATGTCCAATGTACCTACTTTAAAATTACATGTTTCATTTTTAGGGCAACGATCTTGAAAAATACGAGAAAATGTTTGCAAGATGAATTCCAAACTTATAAGCAATAAAAATATTACAAATTAATTTAAAATGTCATTTTACAGTTCCAAAAACGTAAACAAAAATAGTGAAAAAAACTTTAAGCAAGAGGGGGGGGGGGGTCTGAACCTCACTCCCTTTCAGATCAACAAAATTTAAACTTTTTTTTTAAATTAATGCAAATGTTTTTTTTACATAAAACTCTTAACTCTTGGGAAATACTTTTTTTTTTAACCACTAAAAAGCCCTAATTTTTTCGTAATTTTTCCTTCGATTGGCTCGGCCATATTTATTTTTGTAAATTTAGGCTTCAAAAAACATATGTTATTCATATCACATGCCTTTATTTAAAAAAGAAGACCTCATCTGACCTCACAGAAAAAGTGTATCTAGATCTCTTCCTGTGAGTCATTCCAGGCTGTGCCACTGAACGTAATGAAAAAATTGTTCATCATACTACAAAAAAAAATCAATGAAATTCTCAAAAAGCAAGAAAAAATTCTTCGAAAACGTAAGTTTTCAAGTTTAAAGCTGTAAAAAGCTGAAATAATGAATCAAACAAATATGTTGCAATTCAAAAATGATAAAAAAAAAAACAAAAAATACGTACATTACTGGAAAAATTATTCAAAATGGCATTTTACAGTTTAAAAAACACAAACTTATGAAAAAAATGTTCAAAAAAAGTATAAAACAACGAAAAGAAATTCTCAAAATGAGCATTTATAGTTCAAAAACACAAAATATCATAAAAATATGAGGAAAAAACTTGTAAAAATTTTTAAAATAAATATAAAATGACGAAATGAAAATTCTTGAAACAAAAATTTTTTTGCTTTGGAGATGTAAAATTATGATGTCAGTTTACAATTCAAAAAACATCAAAAAAGCGGCGAATAAAAATTATCAAAGAAAGTGTAATGAAAAAAATTATTAAAATCGTAACTTTTTAGCTCAAGAACTGCAAAAAACAAGAAAAAAATGTTAAAAACAGTAATTTTCCAATTTGAAGTTGTGAAATGAAAAAATGGTTCAAAATGCCATTTTACAAGTAAGTACAGCTCAAAAAACTTAGGAATGAAAAAAAATACCAAAATACCAAAAAGTCTATTTTTTACGGTTAAGGTGTTGAATTTATTGTTTAAAATGTCATTTTAAAGCTTCAAACCCTCAAAAAATGGGGGAAAAACGTAAAAAATGTCAAAATATCACTCAAAATGTCTTATTTAAAACCGTATAAACTTTTAAAAAAAGGACAAGTTGTGTCAATTGCGGGGCGAAAATTTTGGAAAAATTAATAAGATCTCATTTTTATATTTTTAGTTTTATTTTCTATGTCATATTGCCAGTGAATACCAAACTATTATGAACTGTTGACCTACAAAGGATGGGGGAGGAGGAGGAGGAGGAGGGGGAATATCGACAAAAATTCGTTTAGAACCCTAAAAGACCATTAAGAGATAAGTGATTTAGGCTGGGTTTTTTGAGGTATATCCCCCTCCCTCCCACCACATTGGCGCTTGAAAAATTAAAAATTTGAAATATCTATCTTTTCTTACCGAAAGCTGAAAACTGAAATCCTAAAAACATTAATTTTTTGCTACAAATTTCAATACATCCATTTTTGGAAGGGGAGATCCAGAAAAACAAGGTTTTTATACATCATTACTCCTTTCAAAAAAAAAAAAAATTATACACCACTCCAGATCATTTTTGGCCATGTTAGAAATTTATTCTTTTTTGTTTTTATACTAAAACTAAAAATTACTTTTTCAACTCGATACCGACCAAAACCGGTCAAATTTGGGCAATGAGCTTAGGTTGGCGGCAGATCTGATATTTCCAAGTGGTGATAATTTTGATTCAAAATTCAGTTACGTCTAGATTTGGGGGAGAGGGTGCGTTCCCTTTTCGGCCCATCGATAGAAAATCAAAAGCTGTACAACATATTCAAAAATCAGCCTCCCGCGTTTATTAGGAAGGAAGAAATGAAGATTTCTCCACTTTGTAACCTTGAAAAAAAGCTGTCCCATGCATATCTCCTATGCTAATCGATCTAGATGGTTGAAATTTGGCATGTACATTTATTAACGGCCATACCGGTGCCTTTTATGGGAAGCATAACTGCTCTCCAAATTGAGCTTAGGAGTTAAACTTTAGTAAGTAGGTTTGGTAGGCGTTTCAAATGTGTCTTTTAATAGTTTCAACTTTTCAGTCACTTTGTACCCCTTCACAGGCCCAAAAATTGGTTTTTTTACACGCATAACTCCCTTCGAAATTGACATGGGGGGAGTGGAGTTTGGTATACAGATTTATAGCGGTTCCAGTTGTGCTTTTTATAGGTTTTAACGATCAGGAAAATCAGTCTCGAATAGGCAACGTACTCTGATGACTTTTTTTTTTAAGTATGAAAAATTTTAGTGGAAATTCGTGAACATTGTGACTTTTACAACGTCTCAACTTCATTTATGACTTTCACTACACCGAACACCCACCCTTCATGTGCGAGCCAGCACACACCTTTGGTTATTTACATTAACCTCGCCAACCTTGGTCACTTAATAGTGCTTATCAGCTGCATCCCACCATTACAATTTCAACCCCCATTAACGCGGTACCAAAATGAAAATCCAATCGTAATTAAATCGTTCCGAGACATACTACCACATTCACATACATCTTATACAACACAGTTTATCAAACGCATCCGTGCACAAAGTGTGCGTAAATTTTCCATCTCAACCCTGCCCTATGTTCTACGTATAAGCTTAGTTAATTAAGTTTCCGCTTACGCGAGTTCTCCAACAGCTTCAGGGTGAAAAGAAGAATGTTTGTCGCAATAAATGCGAAACTTTAACACGAACACGATATTCGTACCAAAGCAAAGCATGCCGAAAGGGCTGACAACACAATACACACGGTTACAAGTATACATATTATATTACATGTACTGTATACTTTTTGTACTTATGAGAAAAAAGGGATCAAAAGAAACCACGTAGATAACCTTCATGGTGAATTGGTTGCAACAAACGTACATGAAACAAAACATAATCATCTGTAATACAAAATATAGAGGTAGATCTAGATACAGTAATCTTTCGTCAGCACTATAACTGCATTTGACACAATCTTGTAAGGCAATTAGCACCTGCAGCTTTATCAAAATATATCCGATAAGGTTCAGAAAAAAAAAAAATACACCTCTCTATCTCGTCTTCCTATCTTTCTATTTAACTATAATGTATTGTTCTGACGATAAAAATGGTACAATATTAAATGTTTAACACGTTCGCGTTATACAATAATTTACGATACAGACAATACACACAGTGCATTAGCACGTGTTTTTATTTTTATTTTTTTTCATTAATACTCTGTACACACCGTGCACCGTGTTGTCGTCGTCTACGTCCAATCTTGTAGGCGGCAATATGTGAATGTAGTGTACAAATACACTCGCCAGCAAAACCTTGAAGCGGTCAATTACCATTTTTTTCATCCTTTTTTTTTTCTGCTTCTGCTTCTGCTTCTTCTCCTTTCCTCCTCTCGATAACTGTTATTCATTTCACGTATACAACGAGCGTTAATCATTTATAAATGGCGTTTAGCGACCAAAATTTCGCTTTAATGGGCCGAACCGTAGAGGATGGACATAGAAGCGCGAAATCAGGGTTAATAAAATGCATCGCGAATATTTTCTCTTATACAAGGTGTCCCGTCTCGATATGAGCCCCCTTGAAACCACAAATTACGCAACACATACCGAATATACATATGTAAATATTCAGTTTGACTGATTTCTGAATTGAAGGGGCCCAAAATATACCGGTATGAATATTTTTCAGCTTATTCAACTCTATTTTTCAAAACAACCGTTAACAGTTAGAGAAAATTGGCAGTGTAAGAAGCTAGAAAAGAGATGATTTTGCATAGAACACGATGCAGCGGTCATTTGTCTTGATAGGTTGACGGTTGAGTGAGTGAATAATGATCGAAATAATTGAAAAAACGTCTTCTAAAATATGCAATTTCTACAGGTTTTGTTAAAAGTATCGAAAATTCATCTGCCGACCTATCATTATTATTAGTGTCGTCGAATGACCGAAGTCCGGTCTTTTCAATGGCTGCAATTCCATCTCCCTATCTCTTTTAGATACAAAGTTACGATTATTTAAAGTTTTAAAAAAATCTCTAAATTATCGCAGAAATTCTATAGCAAGATAATGAGGACGATTTGCCCTCGAGTCTTGGAATTCAATTTTTTTTGAGGGACACTATTTAGGCACTAGTAAAAGATGATTTTTAAGCGTATTCGCAATTGTAAAAAAATGTACGCTGGGTGGAACTTTTACATTTTTTTTCCCGCAAATTTTCGGCCGATTTTTCTCAAATTTGGTATGAATACGAAGGTAGTTTGCGAGAGTGTTGTGGAATTTTTTTACATTTTTCGGACTCTAAATAAGACCTTACTGAAATGGACTTTGAAAACTACGAGGGAGGCTTGTACGACCTCATTTTCAGACTTGGAAACTCGAAAAAATTTTCTATAATTTTGGGAAGTATTTTACACCTTACATATTTTTTTCAAATTTTTTGGAGGTGGCCCCCGTACAGTACACCCCTCAAAAATAGGAATTATACAGTCAGTAAGGCTGTAGGACGATATGCATAGTGTATTTGCCCCGGGAGAATTTTAAAATGATACTTTGCTAAAAGGTGCATACTATCGAGATACATACCTGACCACAGTTTTGGACCCCTAATCCTACCGGTCCCTTTTTTTTTTTGAAAAACACTCGTGATTTTTTTTTTTTTTGGAAAACGCTAATTAATCTACTTGTGCAATTTCTTAAGAGGCATCGTTGAAAAAGTCAACACCTCCCTCGCCCAATGACCTTTTCAGATTTTATTTATTTTTTGTAATCAAGATACTGGTTCGGTACAATTTTGAAACTACGCTTTTTAGATGCGCATTTAACCCCTTTATCACGTTTATATTTTTTTTAATTTTATTTCATAAATGCAATGGTCAAAATTCGAAAAAACTTGAAATAGGGAGTGTCAAATAGAGCTACACTGTAGAAAGCTACTTTTGTAGCAATTATATCAACAAAATCCATTTTGGGGTTCTAGAAGACCATTGCAACCATTTTTTACCATGGCAGATTTTTATTTTTATTATGTTTTTCACGCCCCCCCCCCCCCCTTTTTTTTTTTTTTTTTCCCCCCCCCCCCCCCCCCAAAACCAACCCAAGACTAAAATTATTTACTCTGCTCGATACCCACCAAAATCACTTAATCGGCGCAGTTTGGCTGCGGATTACATATATGGGTGAAGACTGCCTTGAGTCAAAATTCAGTTATGTCCAAATTGGGGGAGGCGGTCGTAAGGGGTCAAAGCTGCAAAAACTGTTCATTTTTGAGCCAATACACAGAGAATCTAAAGCTGTAGAACATACCCAAAAATCAATAGAAATATGAGCGGTTTTCCCCTTTTTGATCTTAAAAAGGCTTTTCCTCCTCCATCTCCCCTCCAAATCGCGCTGGGAAGTTGAAATTTGGTACGTATACTTGGGTGGGACCACAGATGTGATTTTTTTAAAGTTATGACATTTCGGACTCATTGCACTCACTCCCAGTCACAAAAAAGTGCATTTTCGAGCGGATTTTCTTTTTATTTTGAATTTGTCTGGAGGTTTCAACCGTTCAGCTCCCTCGCACTCCCTACACAGCCCTATAGACGAAGATAGGAGTGAAATTGGTAAGTGGAGGGGGGTGAGGGGAATTTCAGTAGATACATAAAAAAAAAGGTGATATGCGGTTTTTTTTTGTTGATTTTCTTGTCCTTCAACCCTTCTGTCCACACATGAGGAGAAAATTTACTGCAGGAAAATGAAGAAATACTGCCTGAGAAAAGCGAGGGCAAAAATTTCACAAAAATACCAGGAATGAAAAGTCAATCCAAATTGAGCTAGAATGTTGAAGTCTGGTGCGTACATTCAGCGAGGGTCTTAAATGTGCCTTTTGGGGGTCTCGACTATTTCACCTCACTGCACCCTTCCTCACCGCTTCAAAAATATAGTTTTGTAGTCGGTTTTTTGAGTTTGTTTTTCACATAACTCCCCTCCGAATTAAGCTAGAAAGTTGAAATTTGGGTTATAAATTTAGCATAGGACCTAGATTTACTATTTAGTGCTGGTGACGACTTTATATCCTCATTTCACTTCCTTAATTGTGTCACTTTTTTATTCAATTCACCTAATTATAATATTTCACGATGCGTCGCAAAGCGATGCATTTTTTTATTTCTGAAAACATGGAAATTTATCATTTAAAAAAAAATAAAAACCAGTTGTGAAGTACGAACATTTGAAAGAGTCGACACGCGCTTCTGAGGAGCTCAAAATAATCATATCTCATCATAATAGAAAAATGTTCATTGTTTCTTTTCCTAGTAACTTTTTGTCAAAACTTCAAACTAGTATAACTTCGTATCCAAGGTATATAGAGGGATGGAACTGCCGTCACCGGAAATATCGAATTTGATTCATCCAATGACACTAATAATAATGATAGGTTATGAAGATAAATTTTCGATATTTTTCGTAAAAAGTGAGAAAATTGCACATTTTAAAACACTTTTTTTTTTTAATTATTTGGATCAATACGCGTCCAACCATCTACCTATCAAGATAAACGATATCATCATCACATTATACATAAAATGATCTATTTTCTGGTTTAAACCCCCATTTTTCTATCTAAAACGGCTATCTTGAAAAATATGCTGGAAAATATTCTAGAAAAATTTTTTTTCATACCAGTATATACCTGCCCCTTCGATCCGGAGACTAGTCGAACACCCATACATAGGCTTGGTATGTGTTGTAGGTATAAGTTAGCGATTAAAGGGACTCCCATATCGAGACGGGACACCCTGTATACATTAACGTTTAGCTCTCTTCTAGCACATTGTACATCACAATATACCCTCACGATTCACGTATTATCTTTAAAAACCCGTTCTTCTCATCTTGATGTACTTTTAAAGCATACTCTAATAAGCTAACCAACGTCATCACAAAACATTATTAACCAATTACGAAACATACATCGTTGGCGTTATTATACGTTTCCTTTTCTTTTCTTTAGTGCGCCCCCCTTCATGCCTAGCTTACTCCCTTCATCATCATCCAATTGTTCGCTCGTTTATGTACGCTTTTCCAAACACGTCTTTCGAGCACGAACCAGCGTCTTATAAGCATATACGTTACTATATATTTAATATAAAAAAATATATGATGATGTAACGATCAAAAGAAAAACACAATTTGTCGATATCCGTTTTCATTCTCGACGTCTGTCTTATATACTCGTACATCGATCTATACCATGTATAGAGTTTACTGTCATTCGTTCTTACGTACGTGCTCTCCACTTCTTTCCCACAGCACTATTGCCTTCTTCTCTCGAATCGACCGACGTGATTATATCGCAATATGTCATAACATCTGACACGTGTCACCAATTTCTGGCACCGGTATAATAGTGGTCGTACGTCAAGAAAAATTCCAACAGCCACATGAAATTTTTTTATACGCTATATTAATAATTTTATTGTATGTGCTATATCAGTATATTATACTGTACTTTGTCAACACCTCCGTACAATAAACTCGCTTCTGTTTTGTTTTTTTTTTTTGCAAAAGGAAATTTCCGCTATGAAGAAGATTTTTCTTCGCGTATTTGTATATTTATGTATGTCGCAGAGCAAATCGCCGATATTATTATGCAGATGAATACTGAGAGGATTTTCACGGGTCAAAGGAAGACTAGTTCACGTTACGTTTTTTTCATCAACGATCTCGTACAGTAGGTCAATATTTCAATATTAATTGATAGAATTACGATACGGAGGAGTAGAAAAATACTATAACAATAAATCACCCATTTTTTCAACACATTGTCCAGAAAAACAATACACATGTGCAGGTTCTAGGTTCGATAAAAATTTTAAAATGAGGCAAGTTTTCAAAAATTTGAACTTGGAAACTACTTGAAGAAAACTAGAATGCTATAAAAAGCTAATTAAGCTCAAATAGAAATAGGACAGAAGAGAGGAAAAGCTCTTGATAACTGTTTGTGTGAGGGTTCTCAGGTGTGTTAATATTATAGACAAATATTAAACACAATTTCTGGTTTTTTTTTTTTTTTTTAAATGTCACTTTTTGCGATTTTTCACAATTTTCTGAAAAATGATGAAGGAAATTTTTTTTATTGAAAACACCTTTCTGAAATGGATGCAGGATATCAATTTCAGAAGTTCAAATGCAATATTTAAATTTTACGTTCGTCGACTGATTTTTCATAGGCACTCCAAAAAGGTCATTTTCCACGTGTTTTGAAATTAATTTGTTAAAAATTGAAAAAATTTTTTTCTCAAAAAAATTTATCGGTAGATATCTTTTATCAATTATAGACAATTCAAAGCATTTTTTCATTTTTTTACCTTTTGTATGTTGGGAACCCCATTGAAAATTCCTGAAAATGGTACAAGAGATGAAAACCACTTTTAAACGAACAAAGGAAAATGTACTTGATCCATTTTGTAAACAATTCACAGGAAAAAATTTTTAATAAAGTAAAACAATTCTGAACTCCCCTCCCCCTTTCCAAAAAAAACAGTCTTCGAGAGTCTCTGAAAAATCATCCATGAGAGATAAAACTGAAATATTGCTTTAATTATCAAAAATTGAGGTCTTACAGCCATTTCAGAAGGACTTTCTCAAGAAAATTTCCTTCACAATTTTTCAGGAAATCGTAAAAAGTGAAATTAAAAAAAAAAATAAAGAAGAAACTGTAAAAATTTGTTAATATTATTGATAATCCTGAGTAAAAATGTAAGAAATAATTCCATTTTAAGAAAAAAATTTTCAATAAACTTTTTTTTAGGTTTTAGAAAATTTTCAAAATTTGAGCCAGTTTTACTAGTTAAAAATAGTGAATTACAGAGCTGAAATTTTCATCATATTATGTTGTAGTCAGTTCATACTATTATGACCTACTCCCCTTTTTACAAATTTCCAAAACAGCAAAATTCGTCATTGTAAACACCCAGTCTACAATGATATTTCAATTTTACTTTTTTTTCGGTGGTTGATGAAGGAAGGGGGAAGGGGTGAAAGAGGTTGCTAAATTATGACAAATGAACGTATTAAAATTTACATAATAAGAAATTTAAAACATTTTTTTTCTTTTTTTCTTAATTTTTTGACATTATTGTGTCATAGTCAATAAACGTAAGATGAAAAAAAGTTTTTGAATATATTTGGCTTGGGGCAAGGGGAACAAAATCATATTTAAACATGTGAAAAATTATTCATTTTGGATTTTCTGATGTTATAAAATAGACAGTTTTTTTTCGTGTTTTTTTACCTAAAAAAAAATCCAAAATACACAATTTTTTTCAATCTTATACATGATTTTGCTTCGAGAAATTTTTTTTCGACTTCAAACGTCAACTGAGAGACAATAATACCAAAAAATTCAAAAAACAATCCAAAATGTATGAGAAATTTCGTAAGAAAAAAAAACTAGTTTTTCAAGGTCGCTCTAAACTTTTTCAGCATCATCATCTGAAAATTGAAAATATACACGAGACTACCAAGCTTCTTCCTTCCCCTTTCTCTTTCCTCCAAAAAACTTCGATTATCAAACTAGTTGAAAGTTTTTTATCCCAGGAAACAAAAATTTTGCAAAACATCAAAAATGAGCGCATTTAAGCCCATTTGTGAGTTGTACATATTTGGACGAGGAATTCCGGACAAAATTAGTGACTTTTTCACGGCTTTCTTAAATTTTATGACTTGTCGGCTTCGTTCATGACGTTTGTGATATTGTAGACGAACTGTACAAAGAGAAAAATTTATATGTAGAATGAAAAATGACCAGTGTTTAAAGCTATAAAAGTTTTATTCGAAAATTATTTCGGTAGCATTAATTTTTTGGAAATTTTTGAGAACTGGTTGCAAACTGACAATGCAACCGGTTCCAAAACTGAAGAATTCAGAACCACTTCATGCTTTTTAAATTTAATTTCATTACGTGTAAAAACGTATTTTTTTTAGAACACCAAAATTTTATCATTTTCGAAAAATATACAATATTATAAAATTTTAAGAAAAAAAATTTCTATCATACTCAGTGTGATAAAAAAAAAACACACGAACTTGAGACAATAATATAAATATAAATACAAACCAAACCATCATAAACACGGTCTGAAATAGACAAAAGAAATAAAAAAAGTAGGACAGAAGACAACATGGTCGATTTTTGGTTACTAGCTTTGCCTTTGAAGAAAAAAAAAAAAACAACATTCGTTTATCGAATAAATTTAAAAAATAATAGGTTTTTCAATACGTCTTTTCCAAAGATAAATATACCGTTGTACCTTCCTACTTTCGAATCAAAAAACCGCGTCAAGTATAGACAAATAAATTCAACAGAGATGAAAATTCAAACTGGCTGTCACTGACATAACCCTCTCTCTACATGGCTGTTCAATTTCTTCAAAAATCGTCGAAACACATTTTATAAAATAATATAACGAAAAAAATACCATTTCAGTATCTCACAAAGCTTCGTCGTCACTCGTACCGCTTTCACGTCTCATCACAATACCAACCAAACTGATATCAAAATTTTCCACTCGTTGTACCATTCGATAATACAAAATAAACGAGAAAAATATTTATATTTCTATCCTTTACTCTCCCCCCCCCCTCCTCCCGCTAATAATCTCAACGCCTTCTACGATGAGAATAGGCAAAATACAGAGAGCTAACTTTATTACATTCTCGTTTGGTAAAAAATACCATACCAACCCTTGATCTATAAAAGCCTATCAATTCTCACTCGGATTTCGTTTACAGTTCGTTAGCTTATAATTTGGCAAAAAGTCTTTCTTCGTACAACCATCCGTTCCCTATTCCTAATCGCTATTTGAAAAAAGAAGAACGAACATCATACCTCGAGGAAATGTTTATCAAATATGTGGGAACAAAAGCGATCAATAAAAAATTGACAAATCGTAATACATAATCTATTCGATACTGGTCATAAAAAATTTCAAATTTAGCCTTGGTTCGGCGAACGAAGTTCTGAATCAGAATTATTATAAATACGTAAGTGACTTTAAAATATACGAGAAATTTTTCCGCAGAATATGTCCGTACCTTGGTATACGCCACAGACGAGGAGATGGTATAACCACGAATCAGCGCAGCTGCGCGGTTAATCATTCGTAATACGAGCATAATGGCGGTAGATATTGTGTTAATACACGAGCTTAAAACATGTAACGATCTGTCGTCATCCCTTAATTCAGCGGATTATTCTATACAACGAGACACGTCTCACTAGTCAACGTTGGCAGGCAGGAGGAGGGTACCGTACATACATAATTTAATCGATTCAGTTCCGGTGGCATTTTGAAACACTACAGCAACACCATAGCAGTGCATAGCGATGGCGGCGCTTCCCAATGTATACCATATAAATACAGCTACATACATACATACACAGTCTACAGTATACATACCCAATTACACTCATGTGCTACCAAGGTACTCTTTAACTTATACATATTCTCACGAATTCAATCCAACAAACACCGAATTGAAAAATACCTACATACTCGTACATTACCATTAGTACACGGAGAATTTCAACTCACCTGCAAAACACAAAATATAACACAAAACGAATTAATCGCATGTACAAAATTGTCGAATACAATTACAATAATGTAAAGGTAGCGTATAGTGTGAAGCAGGATTGATAAGGGGGACATCCACCAAATCACCACCAATACGAGTGATATTCTTGGCAGTATTCGACTCCGATTATTCATATTATGTACAAAAAATAAACTACCCATTGTTCGGAGTCTTCGTCATCGCCACCAACACGACGACTCCTTCAGCTGAGTGAATAGCCACTTTTGTATATGTGCGTAAGAGCAGATAAAAAAGGTACGCGATGCACTATTTATACGTAATACACTACTACTGCACACACACACACACGTATAAGTACGTAACGTACATCTACATACATACGTAACAGAGACACGTCGCATTAGTTATAATAATTTATACATAGGTTGTTTATTTTCGACTTCTTCATTCACAGCGGCAATGGCCCGGACCCCCTACTATATTTGTTCTTTTTTCATTCATACTGAACTTCCGGTAGCGGTGGCCATTTATATTGCATCGTGTGTAACCATCGTTGGTGCAGCACATCGTATAATTTACATGTACTTACCACTTTGGACGAAAATCATTGTATAACAAACTGCGATGCTTTTACAGCCGAATTTTACTTATTTCATTGCAATATTTCAAATTATACTCGGTTTAGGTGTATTTTACAATTGTATAACCCATCTTCCAGGGGAGAAGGATGCAGCTTTTTAAAAAAAAAAATCGATTTAAATTGCTAAAAAAAAAGCATTTGGTTTTGTTTTGAAGCTTGAGCAGTGGTAGCGGACACAGGTTGAGTATATTGGAGCAAATGACTGAAACCTTCGAAATGCTCATCTAGAACCTCTCTGTTTTCTACTAAATGTACATGCCAAATTTCAACCTCCTTGCTCAATTTGAAAGGGAAATATGCACGGGACAAACATAAAAGAATAAGAATACACTAGCCAAAAAATCACCTTTTTGGAGCTGTGAGAGCAGTGCAATGGGGCTGAAAAGTTGAAACTCCCAAAAGGTATGTATATATATATATAGGATTTGTGTTAAATCTGCATGGCAAATTTCAACCTCCTAACTTAGACAGTCGTTTTGGCATGGATATGTCTTGGTGAGGGGGTGGAGGGGACTCTGTCCGTTCGTTGTTTCGTTTTTTTTTGGTTATTTGATAACTCGAGTAAAAGTGGTCTGATTTTCTTGAAATTTTCATCATAGCTTCCGGTTAGAATTCCTCAGAGCTAGTTAGATTTTAGGACCACATGGTTGATTAGGAAAAAGTAGTCTATTACAGATTAAATGGTTCATTAGTCATCGAATGATCCATTGGGGACAGAGATATTTGACAAGAATTGGTGGAAAAATGCAGAAAATTGATCAAAAATCGCCAAAAGTTTTGAAAATATGGAAATAATTGTTGAACATCATCAAAAACACGTAAAAAAAAAAGCAGAAAATTAATGAAAAATCAAGAAAAAAATGTTGAAAAACAGGTAAAAATTTATCAAAACTTGGTAAAAACTATTGAAAATGGGTAAAAATTTGATAAAAATTAGTAAAAAATTGTAAAAAAATGGTCGAAAGTCTCGAAAAAATGTTGAAAATTTAGAAAAAATTAACCTAAAACATGGAAATAATTGCTAAAAAAAAAATATAAAATTGATCAAAAATCACGAAAAAATGTTGAAAATTTAGTACAAAATGAACAAAAAGAAGTAAAAAATGTAGGAAAACATTTAACAAAAATTGTTAAAAAGTACAAAAAATTGATCAAGTTACGAAAAAATGTTGAAAATTGGTTGAAAATTAGCCTAAAATATGGAAATGATCGTTAAAAAGCATTGAAAGTTGATATAATATTATGAAAAAATGTTGAAAATGAGGTAAATATTGATTAGGTCTTGAAAAAATCTTGAAAATTAGGTAAAAACTGAACAAAAGGTGCAGAAAATCGTTAAAGAATAATTAAAAATTACGAAAAAATTATTAAAATTACGCAAAAATAGAAATACCTGTTGAAAATCACCGAAAATTGGGTAAAAAATTGACAAAAATACGTAAAAAATCTGAAAACTGATAAAAATATGTCAAAAATGATTGAAGAATGGTTGAAAAATTGAAAAAAACATGTAAAAAAAGCAGAAAGGATCAAAAATCACGCAAAATTGTCGAAAATTGACCTCATTTTCAACATTTTTCCATGATTTTGCATAAGTTTCGATGATTTTAAATGATTATTTCCATATTTCAGGTCAATTTTCAACTAATTTTCAACATTTTTTCCTGACTTTAGATCAATCTTTCGTACTTTTTACACATTTTTGTGAAATTTTTATTCAATTTTCAATTGTTTTATACAGGTTTTGGTCAATTTTCACCTATTTTTCAACATTTTTTTTCTCGATTTTTGATAAATTTTCTTCATTTTTTTACTTCTTTTCGTCAATTTTGCATCAAATTTTCAAAATTTTTTCGTGATTTTTGATCAATTTTACAAGTTTTTAAAAAATTATTTGCACGTTTTAGTTCAATTTTTACCAAATTTTCAACATTTTTTCGAGACCTTCGACCAATTTTTTCCAATTTTTAATAATTTATGCCAAATATTTTTACTCATTTGCAATGGTTTTAAACGAGTTTTGATCAATTTTCACTTATTTTTCAACATATTTTCTCTTTCTACTTTTTTTTTACGTATTTTTGGTGATTTTCTACGATTATTGCCATATTTTCAAAACTTTTGGCAATTTTTGATCAATTTTCTGCATTTTTTACCAATTTTTGTCAAATTTTTAATAAATTTTCAACGACTTTCAATAATTTTTGGTCGGTTTTCAGTCATTTTTCAACATAATTTCGTAATGTTTGCTCAATTTTCTACGTTTTAACGCATTTTTGTGATTCTCATATTTACGTCAATTTTTTCGATGATTTTTAACAATCAGAATTTTCGAAATTCGAATACTTTTATCGCGCGAATGCTGTTCATGAAAAAGAAACGAAATAAAATGAAAATCGGACGACTGGTGTATAAATAGCCATTTTAAAATAAATTATGAGAAAACCTTTTTGTTTCGCCAAATTTTTCGGAGTTTCTGCATTTCAGAGAACTTTATTGTACGATTTACCTACTTCGATAAACTTTGAAAAATAATTATGAAATCGGTTAATTAACACTAATCAATACTGAAAACATCTACACGTATGAAAATTTAATAATACCGCGAATATATTCTCAATTTTCACTTTTCAGCCAATACATTTGTACAGGGATAGCCTTCGCTTGTCTATTATAAAAAATAACGAGTTCACGCTTACTTACATTACAAAATATACACATTTCACGCAAAATCCAACCTCCATTAAATCTCTCACAAATCTACACACTGCTCAGATCATAATAGCCATATTTCCTCAGCTGCCATTCTAAAGAAAATTCGTTCAGAATGGGGGGAGGGGGGAAACACCTTTCCGGACATCGTACAACAGAGAAAATCCCACCACCATATCTATACAATTTCCAAGTTCTTTAGAGGGTCATCGTTGACGCGTGAAGTTATCATCAAAAGATCCACAAGTCGTATGAAAATACAAGGTGGAGGGTGGAGGGTGGTGGCTCGGGCGCCACAGAATAAAACAGAACAGGCCAGATCTAGTTTCCATGATAATTTTACGCGCATCATTCAATTCTGCGACCGACGCGACGCTGTGAAAAGAGATTTTGCGCTACCATCGTCGTCGTCGTCGTCGTTTCCTGTACCTCGTTCATCTCGCAAAGTATCATTTTATCGTCTAAATAGAGCGTAAACTTATTTTATTAAAACAGAGACAATACGGCCAGAGAAATAGGTAAAAAAAAAAAAAAAAAATGAAAAAAACACGAGTAAAATGTTGCAATCAAATCGTGTATAGGCTATGCGAAACACGATGCAAGATGAATGAATGGGTAAAAAGGTACACAGCTATCAGCGAGTCTCTCGAAGCGTCGATAC
Organism: Ferrisia virgata; assembly: GCA_900060175.1. Classification (NCBI taxonomy): domain Eukaryota; kingdom Metazoa; phylum Arthropoda; class Insecta; order Hemiptera; family Pseudococcidae; genus Ferrisia; species Ferrisia virgata. The sequence goes on from FIZR01002431.1 coordinate 33,706, forward strand.
ACTTATATGTTTAAAACGCTCAGCATAATTGGCTAAATGTACCTAAAAATTCTTATACGGTTACGAAACGTGTTAATTTATTAATAACGCCGCTAAAATAAAAAATCACCACCTCCTGCGTTCGTTGTCAAGATTACCTCGCCGAGACGCCATCGCCATCACCATCACCATCGTCGCCCTTAAGAATTATGAAGATGTTTACATCTTCGTACGTGTACATTATTTTAAAATATTTTCCAACTATCGCCAGAACAGACACGTATGTGCCCACCAGACGCCTCCTCCATCCTTCATGCTCCATCTTGAGAGTATATTTTTTCGCCTCTACATATTAATCTATTTATCTTTCTTGCAGCAGCGTTTCTTTCAAATACTATTCATGTTTTCTACTTTTTTTTTTTTCGTTTTGGTTTTATTTTCATTTGTATACATCTACATACTCGTATTCGAGAGAACTCATTCATAAAGTGTTCGCATCGTGCATCGGTACTCTAAATTAATTATAGCAATTATCGTCGCCTCGCGTTACCGGCATCGGTATCGTTTTCCCTTCCCCACCTTCCTTGCTTACGAGTTCGAAAACTCAAAATAAACAAACCTTCTATCTGTATCGTCGTGTTGCGGTTTTATTCCGTTCTTTATACGTCTGCGCGCCTCATCGTGTATCTACTTCGACCAAAAATTCGAGACAATTACAATATCGCGAAACAATAGAAGAGAAATTTAACGCTATAGCCATAAATACGCCTATAATAAAATAACGGCAATCTCAAGTATGGTTTTCAATCAAGGATGAATTTTTTTTTTTTTTTTTTCAACGAATACGCCTTTAATAATATAAAAATAGTATATACGTATACTACGAGGAATATACGATACAACGATGATAACCACGAATGACAACGTGATCATCTGCATTGCTGTAAATTAAATGCAACCAACATAATCACACCGAAAGTCGTACAAATATAAGAGGAAAATTCGTTTAAAAATTATTTTTTTCCCTTTGTCATATTGTCAATGAAGGCCAGGCTATTATAGACCATCGGCCAACAGCGGGTAGAAGGTAGAATATCAGCGAAATCTGTTTTGAGTCGTTAGAAGACCATTGAGACCATTTTTGACCATGTCAGATTTTTATTCCCTTATATTTTATTTATTCAACCCCCCCCCCTTTTGGGGACTAAACTCATTTACTCTGCTCTATACTGACCAAAGGTGGCATACGAGTATAAAGGATGACCTTGGATCAAAATTCAGTTTTCCCCTATTTTGGGGGAGGGGGTGCTGAGTAGCTAAAATCGAAAAAATTATTCCTTTTACGAGCTTAATCGATAGACAATCTAAAATCGTACAACATAAGCGAAAAATCGACCTCCTGAGTAAATTAGGCGGTGATATGCGGGGTTTCCCTTTTGTGACCTTGAAAAGGAGTTGTTTCTTTCCTATCTCCCATCCAAATTGACCTAGGAAGTTGAAATTTAGTAGGTAGATAAATACGCATTTTATAGATTTCGACATTTCATTGCATCCGCTCCCAGCTTCGAAAAAAGTTTTTTTGAGCGGATTTTCTTCATCTCCCCTTCAAATTGAACTAGGAGGTTGAAATTCGGCATGTTGATTGTGCCTTTCGAGGGTTTCAACTGTTCTGCTCCCTCGCACTCGTCACACAGACGTATAGACGGAGATAGGACCGAAATGGGGGCGGGGGAAGGAATTTCAGTAGATACGTGAAAAAAAAAGGTGATAAAAGTGTTTTTTGTTGATTTTCTTGCTTTCTACCCTTCTTTTCGTATATGAGAAGAAAATTAACAGCACGAAAATGAAGAAATATTGCCTGACAAAAGCGTGGGCGAAAATTTCACAAAAATACCAGGAATGAAAGGTCGAAAAATGAGTATTTAAGGGCATCTGTGAACTGAAAAAAATTGTAATTTTCTTAATTTCGCTTCCACAAAATATTGTTTTTTTGTATTCTTGCGAGAACATTTGGTGAGTCTAATTCTGCATCTGGAGGAGGGAGGGGATCCTTGAGCCCACTCATGCCCCCTCCCCCTCATCTCCGCCTATACACTGCTTCGAAAAAGTGGGGTATTCGTCGCTTTTTCTTATTTTTAGAGTGGGTCTCGTCACGTGTATCTTCTCCCCAAATTGAGCTAGGAGGTTGAATTTTGCCACGCAGATTTAGTAAGAGTCTGTAAGTTTTCATGCTCTAGATGTGCTTTTTGGAGTTTCATATATTCATTCCAATATCTACCTGTACCCTGCCCCTCCCCCTCCGCAATTATTAAAGAAAAATTATCCCAGAGCACTTTTTCATTTTATTTCATGAATGGAGAATTCACATATCTCTTCTATTTTAAGAAAATCCGGCTCAAAAAGAAACAAATTGTGGTGCTCTTTTTTACGCCTCCCCCACCCCCCAGAACCAGAAATCATCTGATCTGCTTGATACCAACCAAAATCGGTCAAATTTGGGTAATGGACTTAAATTGGCGACGGATTTGATGATTATATATGAGTAGGAACAACGTTGGGTCAAAATTCAGTTATATCCGAATTTTGGGGGAAGGGGTGCTGAGGAATTTAAAAAGCAAAGATAGTTATTTTTTAAACCAATCGATAGAGAATCAAAACTTGCAAAACATATTCAAAAATAAGCCTTCAACGTCAATTAGTAGGAGAAAATCTGAGAACGTATCCCCTTATTTACCTTGAAAAAAAGGCTCTCCCACCTCCCACGCATATCTACCCTCTAAATTGAGTCAAGGGGATTGAAATTTGCAATGCAGAATTGATAACAGTCGTAGATATGCTTTTTGGAGCTTTTAGTTATTCACTCCGATACCTATGTACTTGAACCGATACGAGTGATCAAGAAAAAATACCGCACAACGTTCCTTATTTCGTTTTATAAATCGTAAATGTTTTCATATCCTTCATTTTGCGAAAATCAGGCTCAGAAAGTAACGCATTGCGATGTTTTTTTTCCGTTTTAGAAGTATCCAGAGCCAGAAATGATTTAGTGAAATTACAACTCGACGATTCTTTTATGAATGTATACTTCTGAAAAACTTTGAAAACATTCTTCTCCCCTTGACCGCCACCCTTCACATTGGGAACAAAGCACCATCATAAGCATTCATTCACCAAATCTCCTTGCTCAGATATAATTTCCCAGGCTCTTGAACACGTGTCAGTCTGCCCCTATATTCACGTTATGTTGTACCCATTCTTCGAAATCATGGTATTTTAAACAGCAGCATAAAAATTGAACAGATTTTAAATCTATCTCGAAATCGTGTGAATATGGACTTATTTTCTACGGAATGAAATGAACACCGAGTACATTTCAAATAAATTGGCCCAATTTTGAAAAGTTTTTAAATGTTTTTGCGCAAAAATGAGATTTTTTAAATTACGTCCCACCAAAAAAAGCTCCAATCTCGGACTTCCTTTCTCTTTACCACGTCCACAAAAATAAAATAAAATCACATAGATCTTGGATTTTCATTATACATGTTGGATTTCTCGTAAAAGCCTTTGGCGAAAGGGCGAGAATGCTGATATGCGATTTTCATCCACTCCCCCACACCTCACCCCTCATAGACTTAAGTGGGTTCGTCATACAGCCACTCAAGGGCCGGTGGCGTGGGCAAGAGGGAGCGAGGATGGAGGTCTAAACCTTACCCTGGAGATCAAAAAATTTGAAAATTTCAACATTTATGCTAATTTTTTTTTCTTAAAACTAATGAAAACGCACAAGTCCATTTTTTTTTTAAATTTCACCCCCGCTTCACTACGACATACCATTAAATTCATTTTTAAAAATTCAGGAAAGCTCAAAAATCGAAAATAATTCTAAAAAAAGTGTAAAAAGATGATAAAATTAATAAAATTAATAAAATTATAATTTTGCAGCTCAAAAAACTTTTAAAAAACTTTTAAAAAACGAAAAAATTTTTTAAATATGAGCATAATGAAAAAAATTGTTAAAAATCTAAAAAAATTTTCAGGAACGTGTAAAATAAGAGAAGAAAATCACATGAAACGTAATTTTATAGACTGAAAAAAAATCAAAGAAATATTTCAAGAAACATTAAAAATTGAAAATTGCTTAAAACTCTTGTGAAATAAAAAAAAAACGAAAAACACACATAAAATAACGCGAAAAATCGAACAACATGTAATTCAATAGCTAAAAAAAAACGAAAAAAATTTTCAAAAAACATCGAAACTGATGAAAATAAAAGAAAAAATACTGAGAATGTGCAAAAATCCTAGATTCTTTGTTTTTATAGAGTAAAATGACGAAAAAAAAAACGATCAACGCGTCATCTTACAATAAATTTAAAAAATTTAGTAAAATGAAAAATAATAACCTTAAAAGTACCAGTAAAATGAAGAAAAAAATCCTTCAAAACATTCATTTACTGATCAAAAAGGCGGAAAAAATAATCCAAAAATAGGTAAAATTATGAGAAAAAAAATACAGAATACCATTTTACAGCTTAAAAATTTCAAAAAACAAAAAGTAAGGTATTAAAGAATTAAAAAAAAAATGTTTCATACCTAAAAATACGTGAAGAATTGAAAAAACTTCATAAAGATTGAATTTTTTGCCTTCAAGGAATGAAATAATGAAAACAAATCGATCAAATTAAGTATAAAAAAATCTTCAAAAAATATGAATTTCTCGCATTCTAAATACAAAACAAAGGAGAAAAAATCAACCAAAATGACATTTTAAAAACTGTAAAAATAAAATAAAGAACCTCGCTTTTTCTGCCTGATTTTCGTGACATATTACAATCGTGAGAATAGAAGAAAAGCATCGCAAAGCGATGCTTTTTTCCTAATCATCATTGCGGATAGGAAGGGTTCAATGGGGCCAAAAAGTCAAAACCCCCAAAAGGCACATCTAGGGTTCCTACTAAGCGTATATACCTAATTTCAAAATCCTAGCACAATTAAAAGGGAGTTATGCGAGGAAAAAACTTAAAAAATTAAAAAAAAATGATCAAAAAACCACATATTTTTTGGGCTGTGAGGAGGTGCAATAGAGCTGAAAAGCCGAGAGCCCCAAATGGCCCATTTAGGGTCCCTACTGAATGCACATACCAAATTTCAACTTTCTAGCTCATTTTGGTGAGGAGATAGGCGGGGAACAGACCTTTTTAAAGATCAAAAACGGGGAAAAACTTTACATCTCCCCTCTTAATTGACCTAGGAAGTTGATTTTTGGATATGTTATACGACTTTGTATTCTCTATCGCTTGACTCAAAAAGGAATAATTTTTGTGTTTTAGCCTCTCAGCACCCCCTTCCTACAAAATAGGTCAAAACTGAATTTTGAGCCAACATCATCCCCACTCATATATATTTAATCCACCACCAAACTGAGCCATTTGACCGAATTGGAGGGAATTTGGTCTGTATCAAGCAGAGTAGAGGGTTTTAATGTTTGGTTAAAAAATAAAAACAAAACAGAAATAAATATCTGACACAGCCAAAAATTGTTTTAATGGTCTTCTAGAACCCCAAAATGTATTTTGTTAGTATTCTTCTCCCCCCCCCCGCTGGTGGTCGATACACTGTAATAGCTTGGTTTTCATGGACAATAATGACATAGAAAATCAGGCTAAAAATCTTCAAAAAAATGATCAATTTCTCGCATCCAAATACGTGTTAAAATGATCAAAAATCAAAGTAATAAGTTGTTATTTTCATTTCAGCTGTAAACCTAAAATTGTCATTTTTAAACCACTCAAACCCGCATTCACCATTGCTGGGAAAATTTTCTGGTAATAAACTTTCGCTTCATTTTCGTGTATTTTCAAATCACCCATGCTCTCAATACGTCATTTATCCAACTCAACCCTTCCTTCGATGATACATTGACGCAAATCTCGGTCACATCAACATCACGATCGAACTCTCTGGACACGAACACAGCGAACACCGAACAGTCAAACCCACACCGAGCAATTTCTCGCTTATAATAATTTAAACGAATTTCTTCCAAATGTGGTAATGGTAGGTAAAGCCATCCAGGATGCAGGCAAAGAACCGATTTAAATAAGTCAATTTTCCAACTCTTGATATAATACCTTTACTTTTACGAGACTGTAATTAGTCCAACGTGTACAGTACATGTGTATCGTATTTTTATATAACACTATTTTCATCTCGTACCATAATCGATTCGATTTCATGCGGTTATTTTTTTCAATTTCCTTCACTTTCCCAATTCTCATGTACTCGATTTCGCTACACAGCGTAAGATACGAGTACGGTACACATCGCATCGTATAATACATTAATATATTTGTTACGCGTGTTCCATGGTCACTCGTATCATCAATAGACATGCAGAAAACAGATTCGAGATCGTTCAGCCAAATCGATCACACGCGATAGAAAATTTTAATCGAGCACATCTTTGGCGACAGTTACAAATTTTTGCAGCAAAAGAAAAAAAAAAAGAATGCAAAATTTAAGTCAACGCTGACTAACGCTGGTTTATCTTTACGACTCGACAATTTAGCTGGTTAATTTTAACCCATAGCTCGTGAGAATTTGGTCTATTTTCGTGCTTATATTTGTAAACACGAGCGTATTTCATTGTTATCGTATATACATACATCGTATCGTATACGTTATTCGTACCACCTCCGCTATTAACATCATCATCATCATCATCATCATCAACGAGTTATTTCATCATTAACTTATGGCTCTTCTTGCGACTATGACCAACGATGCATACGCCATTATTTCGGAATTATACGTAAGCACATGTATACACTGTAAAGTATACATATTCGACCGATAACCAGATAAAACCGTATGATTCATTAACACGTACAATACGAGCGGTAAAAATTATTATACCATGTACCAGTATTAGTATAAAATAACCACAAACCCAACTACAAGTACATTACATACCACATACTGCAGCAGATCGTTTTCTTATCATCAAAACACGAAATAACAAAATACATGTACAATATATCACTTTACGATAGGCATCTTTATATATAAACTTAGGCTACTCTTTTACGCGACCGAACTAAACTTATGGCTATAGAGACTACAAGTATACAAAATGGAAAAAAAAAAAAAAGAGCACCGAGTAAATGAGTATAAACGTTCATTATCGTCCTATTATGGAAGTCGATAAAATTCACTACGTATAAGGCGTCCCATCGAACCTAAATTACCTACTCGTCGTTCCTTTCGCTCATATTCGAAGCATATAAAAAAAGAAAAAATAAGCCATCACACCTGTTGTACCAACCAGCCACTTTGTAGCAGACTAGGAGATGTTCAAGCTATATCCTTTCCAATTCTATGCAGCGCAGGTGCAAGTAATTTGAGATGAATGGATTTTCGAAAATGTTGACAACATTGAGCAGATTTATTTTCAAATTACACGTAGGCTATTTTTAGGTTCGAAAAAAATGCAAAATAAACGGAGCAGTAATTTCGAAACATTTGAAATAAGTAAATACCGATCCAGTAGTAGGGGGTAAAAGGGGGTAGGATTCAAATCACAACAAAACGATAATCAGCTAACCTTTAAAAAAAAAAAAAAAACGCATGTGAACAACCTTCAAATGCATATTTTCAAACGTCCTTGTTCTAGGTAATGTTTTTTTGGCGAATTTTCAAAGTGTCCTTAAATAAATTTATAATCAAATTATCAGTAAGAAAAATCTGTAAGAATTAGCCAAAAATAAAAAATTAAATTAAATAAAAGCGACGAAGAAAAATTTGTAGTTGAATTTTTTTCATAAATTATTTTTAAAATAAATAAAGGCCTAGATGACCAAATTTGGGTCGGAGGAAGTTTGGGGCGATACTTTGGTGGTTGGCGTGTACACTGTAGGGCCTACACTGGGTAACTAGAGGGGGCTGAATTTTGCTTTTTTTGGAAATCTATAATAGGCAGGGTCACAATAGTTGCGAAATGATCTCAAAATGATGCGGAAAAAATTTCAGTTGAAGCTGACTCAAGCTCGCTAATTTTAAAAAATTTTAAAAAATTTAAAAACATTGAAAAAAATTAATTATAATTATTCATACCTAGAACTATCATAGTTGTAAAATTTTCACAATTTTTCTTTTCTTTCAATGGTTTTTAAAAAAAGTTTTTTTTTTTAATTTTCTTCGCAATTTTCAGAAAGTGCATATCTATTTTAAATTTCCTAGCTCAATTAGGAAGGGAGTTATGTGAAGAACAAACATTAGAAATTAGAAAGAAGGTTAAAAAAAAACCACAAATTCAGGACTGTAAGGGAGTGCAATGGGGCTGAAAAGTCGAGACTTCTAAAAGGCACAACTAGGGTGCGTACTAAATGCACATGCCTAATTTCAAGCTCCTCGCTTCATTTGGAGCGGAGTTATGTGAGGAATAAACTCAAAAAATAAGCAAAAAACTACATTTTTGGAGCTGTGAGAGGATGCAATGGAGCTGAAAAGTCGAGACTCCCGAAAGGCGCATCGAGGCCCTTACTAAATGTACATACCAAATTTCAACTTCCTGGTTCATTTTGGTGAAGTTTTAGCATCTTTAAATTCTTAGAATTATCGATTCAATCATTTTAGGATTCCTGTTATTCTAAAAATCAAAGGCTAAACCTTCTCAAATTCCTTTTGATTTTTTTAGAATTTTCAAATTTCTGAAATCTCTATGAATTCTTAAAATTTCCAACTCCCCTCAAATTCTCATTCTTCTCTAAATTTCTAAATTTTCAACTAGAATATTTAATTCCTCGGAATCCATGGATTTTTTTTTTAGGAACCTCGTAATTTTCTTGTTTTCTAGAGTATTCTAAAATAGGTAACTTGAGTTCCTCGAATTTTTATTTTTCAGAAATGATAAAGAGCTCCTAAAATTCTCACGACTTTTAATCATTCTTGAATACTGAAAATTTTCAGAATTTTTCAACTCTCAGGATTCTTTTAAATCCTAATATCTCATAAGTCAGAATACTAAAATTTCTAATTTTCAAATTTCTGAAACTCTTTGAATTCTAAGAATTTTCAAGTTCCTTCAGATTCTCATTTTTCTGTAAATTTCTAAATTTTCAACTAAAACATTTAATTCCTTAGAATTCTGTTTTTTTTTCTAATAAATTGTCTGCAGCATTCCAAAATAATTAGTCCCTAGAATTTTTTTAAAGAACTAAAATTCTCAAAACTTTCACACATTCTTGAATTCTCAAAATGTTTAAAACTTCAAATACCTAGGATCTTCAGAAATTCTACTAGCTCAATTCTGAGGAAGAGTTATGTGAAGAATTCACTTTTTTCAAGGTCAAAAAAGGTAAACCCCTCCAATTTTGGGATATGTTGTACAACATTCGATGATTTATTGATTGATTCAAAAAAATAATAATAAATTCCGGACATGATTGAAAATTAATTCATGGTCATCCTCACTCGTATATATCTAATCCTACCCCAATACAAGTTCAATTACCACACTAAACCGAATGAATGGTTTTGATCTGGGGGGGGGGGGAGAAAAATTAAATTAAATATCTGATATGCCAAAAAAATGGTCTTAATACGCTTCTATTATCCCCCAAAATGCCTTTTAGGACCCCCTACCTCGCTGTGGATCGGTTATCCGTAATATTTTGGTATTCTTTGACAATATGAGAGGGAAAGAATTGGGCTAAAATTAAACTACGTACAATAATCGATTTGTAAATTATTTTCGAAATAATTAACCTACGAATATACTCGTAAGTAATTTTTAAAAAAATCCTAATAATATTTCAACTCAACTCTTTTCGCAAAAGAAAGATATAACTTGGGTTCAGGTATAGGTAAAGGTACCATAAATCTGAAACAACAATATAAGAGAAAGTGTATTAAAAGAAACACTCTTCCATTTGCTCGAGTCATTCCAAAACGCATCAGTAAAATCACCTTCGAGTTTTGGTCATTAAAAAGCCTTTTAAAAGTTTTCTAAACCATACGATACACAGCACACACATACACGCACACACAGCCATAATTCTACCGTCGTCACACGACACGACATCATCAACAGTTCACATTTAACACGAAAGTTACACAGCTCTCGACCCTCAACCCGCACCATATACCAGCTCAAGGCGATACAAAGTCACGCAAAATTTTCACCCTTGTAATGTAACACGCGTTCTAATTCCATATGGTGTAACTCCAAGTGTCCACTGTCCCTGTATGGGCCATTTATACACGAACCATCCCTGTAGTAGAATATATTGTAATACATGGCGATGGTGGTATTTGATTAAAAATTCACGCCTCGAATAGGTACCAGCGATCGATTCTTCATTGTAAAAGGTACGAACGACGATACGGTCAACGAGAGGGTTCAACGGCAGGTTAATTTAAAAGCCAGACAGACGTAACAATAGAATAAAAAAATTATTACATTGTTTCCACGCTGGCTGCAAAAAAAAAAATACTTCGAAATATTTCGACAGGTTTCACTTGTACTAGATTTTTGCTGATTCGTGTCGATTTTTAAAGCGTGAAAATTGATTTTAAAAAATGTTGAACCTATTTATCGGAATTTTTTTACAAATATAAAACAAGAATAATTTTCGTACGGAGAAAAACTGAAAAAAAAATTACCATCATTTTTCAAAAACTTATAAAAACCTGAACAGAAAACAAACGGAATTTAGGCGTTGTCTTCATTTGAATAAATTAACTTTTAAATTTTTGTATAAAGTACAGCGAAATAAAAAAAAAAAAACTATAATTTAATGAGAAGTAATATAATTTCAGAAATGTTGCGTACCCTTTAAGAGGTAATGTTGCAACAAGAAAGTTGAGTAGGTATGCTGGAGAACTTTAAAATCCACTCTTTTGTTAAATTAATTATACGCTTTTTAAAAATACGAAAAGTTTAACAAACTTTTCAATTTCATTATTAAGACTCACTTACGAAAAAACAAATGTACTTGTTTTTCAATTATTCAGGACTTATTCGAACTCATAAAAAGGATTCAACACGCAATTTGAATCTTTATCTTTATTTTATTTTAAATTTAGTACATAAAAAATGCTTTAAACGAAGCGTCATTAATTCATTATAATTTGAAGGAATGTAGGACACATCTATGACCTACTACAAGCTCCAGAAAGTCGTCAAAACACATAAAAATTATTCAAAATCCAGTACCTACAAAGAAAAGCATCGCTTGCATCGCTAAGCGATGCTTTTTCAGCCGGATTTTCATGACATATTAAATACAGAGGAGAATTGAAAAGAAGCATCGCAGTGATGCTTTTTCCTAATCAACTTTAAGGGTAGAAAGGGTTCAATGGGGCTAAAGAGTCAAAACCCCCAAGAAGGCACATCTAGGTTCCTTACTATCTGTACATACCTAATTTCAACTTCCTAGCCCAATTTAGAGGGAAGTTATGCGAAGAACAAATTCTAAAAATTAGAAAAAACGACCAAAAAAAACACATATTTAGGACTGTGAGGGAGTGCCATGGAACTGAAAAGTCGAGACCTCCCCCCCCCCAAAGGGCATATCTAAGGCTCCTACTGAATGTACATTATTTATTTATTTATTTATTTATTTAACCCTGACATCTTAACAAAATAATAAATACATATAAGTATGTTACTAAAGTAATTAAAGTAATTATAGTCGAAGACGTCGGCCCTATAATAGGGCAAAGGCCTCTCCCAATCTTGCCCACTCTTTCCGGTCCTGTGCGATCCTATGGAAGAGATTCGTTGATAGTAAATTGCTGAAGCCATCCCTCCACCTAGTTTTTTGTTTACCCGGTTTCCTTTTCCCATAGATCTGCCAGAAGGTTAGTTTGTTTGCCCATTTTTTCCCATCCATTCTTGCCAAATGACCCCCCCAGTTCCATTTTTTTGATTTTGCTATTTTGACCATATCCAAATTTGTTTTTAGCAATTTTTTAATTTTCCCTGTTCTAACTTTATCCCTTCTTTTAACATTTATCATCGAACGTTCCATAGAATTTTGGGTAACCCTAATTTTGTTTTCTAATTTTTTCGAAAGTGCCCAAGTTTGTGCTCCGTAGGTCACGACGGGGACAACGTTTGTATTGAAGACCATCGATTTTAATTTGTTACTAAATTTACCCTTAAATATTTTTCCCAATGACCAGTATTTTTTCCAACCCAAAGAGATGCGTCTGTTGATTTCATGTTCAGTATTATTTTTTGAGCCAACGGTTCCCCCCAGGTAAATTAGGTCATTTTGGTTCGGAAATAAGGGAGGAACAAACCTTTTTTAAGCACAAAAAGAGGGAAAACCTTCATATCTTCCCTCTTAATTGACCTAGGAGGTTGATTTTTAGATATGTTATACATATTTTTTGATTCTCTACCGAGTGATTGGAAAAAGAACAATTTTTGTGCTTTTGGCCTCTCAGCAACCCCCCCCCCCCCTCAAATGGGACAAAACTGAATATTGGCCCAAGGTCATCCTCACTCATATATATATATATATATATCTAATTCGTCGTCAAACTGAGCCGACTAACCGAATTGGAGCGATTTTGGTCAGTATCGAGCAGAGTAAGTGATTTCAATGTTCGGAAAAAAAATTTGACATGGTCAAAAATTGTCTTAATGGCCTTCTAGCACTCCAAAACAGATTTTGTTGGTATTTCCTTCCTCCCCAACCACCGTCGATCGATTGAACGAAATAGCCTGATTTTCGCTGACAATGTGATAAATAGAAAATTAGGCTAAAAATTCTCTCTTAACTATCAACCACTTCTGATAAAAAATATTTAAATTTCAAAAAAATCAAACCTTTTCAGATTTTGCACAGTATTTCAAAATTTTTCCAATATTTTCAAGAAAAATTACACTTTAACCAATTCGCTACACCTTTAAGTACTCCCTCCTCTTTGACACTAACACTTGACCAATTTCTACTCGTAACTCTCAAGTAATTTTAAATACACTCGAAAAACACCGACCACCCGACCTAGGTACACATCAAATAGCAAATTACCCATCATAAAAATACGCAACACGAAGCGAAAGATGCACAAATAGACACAATGCGATAGTAGGAGGAGTCCATTCGATTAAAATTGATTAAACTCGATTGACCAAGAGAAGACAACAACAACTCGATCCGTACCATGTGGGTCGAACAGTCCACCAGGCACGTACGTAATTTTTCGCCTAACTCAAAAATGCCACTGATCTCGTCGCCGCCTCGGGGCTTTTTTCTCCTTCGACGATGAGGGGCCGGAAACGTATTACATACTTGAGCACTCGTCAGAAAGAAATTGATACCTACGATTGCAACATTCGATTCCAATTATACGGGCACTCTAAGGGTATTTTTCTCATAAACGTACTACAAACCTGTTCGCGAGTGAAAACGCTACGTTCTTCGTCTCGCTCCTCATCCAGTGGTATTTTATAGCAGCAGCAGCAGTAGTAGTAGTAGTACGCGTATAGGCGACTATACGACCAACCGTATAATAATAAATGGGAATAATTGTAACAATTGATATCGGCGTCAAGGTTACCATCATCGCATTGTAGCGCACCGCACCAGCCGGTATCGACAGCGCGGTCGCGGTCGTCGCGGTGACGACGTTGAACTCGATGGACGAGTTTGATCTGGCGCGCGATAGATGCAACGACCACCACGAACCTCGAACCTCGCTCCGGCTCTGGCTCATCCGCCAACCAGCAACAAACGGCCAAAGCATCGAGAAACAGCGCCTCATTGGTAACGGGATCCTCTCCGCGCAACGAGCTCGACTTAACCGAAAACCGTTTCCGTATTGGTATTCGGTACTTCCTTCTTGCAGAAAGTTGTTTTCGGCGTGTAGCCATCAACCATAGCTCTATTGAGCAGTTCTACACCAGCAGGCGTTGCTCGACGTAGCATCATCATCATCATCCACAGGATACGCGCGTATTGTACCTTAACAACAATTTATGTAGACGCGAGAGTTCGTTCGATTATAGCCATACAGATTTACGATAATCACATTTTCGTTATATTTCAAACGTGAACCGGATTCGATTCCAGCAAATATTTATACCTAATTGGTTCGATTGCGAGTGGAAAACACACGTGGTTCGAGATAAACACCACGCGTAAAAGGAGTGAAAAAAAAAACACAAAACCGTACTCGTCGATAAATCGAATTACGTGAAGGATTTTTTTCATTTTTATTTTAAGGCTGATTTATCGAGTCAATGAAACCAGTTCGAACCGGTTGTTTATTATATTAAAAATACGATTTAACTTTCAACACTATAATACACATAACTATGTAAACTACAAATATTTGCAGTCTTACTATACAAATGTTTTAAATCAATATTTTATACGTTTTTCAGTTTTGTATTTTTTTTTCTAAAAGAATTTTAATTCCTAAATTTATACTCAATTTTCCCAAAACAACCTCATCTGAATAGAAAAGCTCAACTTGAACAGACAAGAAAGCGATTAACAAGTTGCTAACTTCAAATTCAACACGACGAGATTTTGAAAATTATAAGAAAACCTTTTTCCCAGCTTACAATCAGATTAAATATATGAATAATGGATTTTTCACCTCCTCCCCTCCCCTCCTCAAGAACTAAATCGCCGAAGATGTATTAATTGATAATATTTTTTGAAATTAAATATTTTGATATTTGATAGGAACATAAAGTGTAAAATGAAAAAATTGAAGTTTCAAAAAAGAAATTATGGCGATGAGGGGAGAGGGAAGGGTGTACGGATGGGTTATTTCATTAAGTCAATTTTTAGATAAATATGATGTACTTCGAGTCACTCTATGGGATATTTAAACCTCAGACGACATCTCTCCATGGACAGTTACAGCTTCCTAAATTAAAGGTCATCTGGTCTGTAGCTAGGTATATTTTTTGAGAGGAGAAGGAAGAGGGGGGGGGTGCAAAAAATTTTTGGCGAGGTAAGTTGAAATTATTTAAGAGTACTGAAATCTGACCTTTGAGCTTATCGAATTCGATCAACATTTTTTCAAAAGTTCCTTTGAAACGGTTCAGTGAATCGCAGTTATTTCGGCCCTAGCTTCGGGAGAGGAGAATGGGGAGTGGTTATCCTGTTAATTTAAGCGGTTTAACATTGAAGGCTCAAACGCATTACAAAATTGGGTAAATAAATCAAAGATGAATCTGTTTGCGAGGGTTTTTTGGACGGGGAAAGAGGGTGGGGGTTGGTGGTGTTGGTGGTGGCGGAGAAGGGGTAGAATAAGATTCAAAATTGATGAGAAAAATTATGGAAAGTCAAATTGAACTTGATGAGCACAATGGTTTAAAGCTCTTACCTAAAAATTTGGAAAAAGTACAACGAAGAGACCTTTTTATATTTGTTTTAACCATTAAACTATAAAAATAAGATCTCAACACTTCTGTGGGGAAATATAGTCCTCAATTTCGATCAAAATTCAAAAAAATGTAAATGTAAAGTGACGTATCACATTCTTAGCCTTTATACCCCCCTTCCCCCTTCGTCACTAAAAATGATTAAAATTTAAGAGAAAAAGCATTATAGTGAAATTTTAATCCTCCAGTTCAATTCTGCGGGGGGGGGGGGATCATGCAAGCCACACCCTTGAAAAATAACAAATATCATACACAAAACTACACTTTCAACGCTGTAAGAGAGAGTGCAATAGGATTGGAAATCTGAAAACCCTAAAAGACACATTTAGGACCCTTACTAAATCTATACGACAAATTTCAACTTCCTAGCTAAATTTAGAAGAGAATTGTGCGTAATACAAACTTGATAAATGAGAATAACCGACCGAAACATCACATTTCCAGGGCATTAAGGGGGGGGGGACGGGGCCCCCCCCCCCCCCCCCCCCCCCCCCAGTTCCCCCCCCCCCCCCCCCCCGAACATCAAGGATCATCACTAAATGTGCAGGTCAAATGAGTGGAACATCAAGTTTTCCGATGTCAAAAAATAGGAAACTCCTCATTTCTCTCCCTCGCCCCGCCTCACTGACGCAGGAGACTGATTTCTTAATATCTATTACAACTTTGGATTCTCTATCGATTAGTTTAAAAACGAACAATTTTTACTATTTTTGCACTTCAGCAGCACCTCTTTCAAATTTTGGTTTCAACTGAATTTTAAACAAAGGTCATCCCCACTCAAGAATATCAAATCCGCCGCCAGTCTAAGCCTGCTGCCCAAATTTAACCAATTTCATTCGGTATCGAATTAAGCAACTGATTTCAAGGCAGGAAACGGAAGAGGAGAACTGATTAAATGTTTGACATGGCCAAAAATGGTCTTCTAGGACTCGAAAACGGATTTGGTTGATACTCCCCCCTCCCCACAGATTAACAGTCCATAATAGTCTGATTTTCACTGCGCTTGCGACTTAGAAAAGAAAAGCTAAAAATGGAATTTGAATAATCACATCCTTTTTTGTATAGGTTCCTCGAGTGCCCCCTCCCCCTTCGCATTGAACAATTATGAGAAAATATTAAAACAGCATGTGCCATATCGATTTCTACTAATTCGATAACGCTGAAATCGAATATTCATTTATTTTCTTGATTTGACTCGTCTTGTACTCACACTCTTCCATTTTTCGATAATTTAGGGATCATTGCGGGTTACAAAAATTCTATTTTATTCTTTCATGTTCAGAAATAGTTAATCAGGCATACTTTTTGCTTATTTTTCCAATAATCACATAACATTTTCGTAGTTTTCTTCAAATTTTTCGACCATAAAATTTTTTATTTAAAAAAAAAAAAGAAGTATTTTCGTTCAATTTCCAATACAAGAATTGTCATCGTAGAGACTGCTCTCAGACTCAACACCGTCAACACATTAATAATCATAAAAAATTATACCAACCAATTTACTACCATTCGATCAAACTCAAAATCAAAATCCACCTTCGTACTTGTACCGTCGGTCGCATCAACTAAAATTGAATATAATTTACATTACAAAATTACGCACCAACACGCAGTTGACCATTTGGTCTTGACCCTGACACCCCAGAGAAACATTGGTGTACGTAGCTCGATCGCGGCAAACATTCGGTAATTACCATTAATTTACATACATACGGATACGCTCGTTGCTCATTGTGTAGCACATTAGGCAGGGCAATGTCCATTAACCGAGATGAGATTTTTCTTTTCCTATGCAACCATACTCGTAAAAAAAGGTTTTTACACATTTGAAGAGGTCGCTTTCGTAAAGTTGAGAGCAATTTTCAACCATTTACCTGTAACGAGATTGGTAATTTTTTAACCTCTCTTTCCCCCCCTTCGCATCGTAAAATTACGTATGAGACCATTTCGAATTATTTTTCGTATTCGTTACAAAATGTCGAGTCATGGATTTCATATCGTATACAAGTATAGCTGATAAATAGTATACGTACTATACGAGTAAAAGATAGGAGTAATTACTCGTAATGGATAGACGAATTACGCACGTAATCGACGATTAATTTCATTATTTTAGAATAAGTAAACGTGCTCAAATAGTATGAATTTTACGAAAAATTAAACAATTGAAGAATAATTTCTTTATCTAAACGAATAAAACATGATATATTTTATGCATACCCAACTTTAAATTTGTCATCTTGAAAAAATTTCTAGTACGTTCGAAAATCATTATTTGAATAAAATTTAAATGAAAAAGCATCACCTGAAGAACCAACATGCGATGATGAATGCGATAAGGTTACCGCACAATAATATCGAAATAAATCGACAGATATATTCTTTTGTCAATCGTTATCTATTCTACATACTTCGAGGAATATAACGCTGTGCAATCTCAAATCAGAATTTACCGTTACAGGTTGTGATCGGTTGTACAGGTTTTTATCCGTTTTCACCATAAAGGTGATATATTGCTTAACATTTCAAATTAATATGAACGAAAACCGATTCGAAAAGATAAATGTAAGATTTCTGAGACTCATAACTTTACAACTACAAATTACACATTCTAGAAACAATATTATTACAATTACTTTTACTCATTTTTAACATCCAAACGTGAATAATTTTGCACTGTGGTGAAATTCAATTCACCATCTAGACCAGCGAAAAAATATATAAGAATAGTTTAGTAAAAGATTCCACGAATTAATGGCCACTTTATACAAAGGTTTTTCGTTCATTTATCCAACATGTCGATGAATCATAAATTTCATTTTATACATCACTGAGTCGCAACGTTGCCAGACATATAAATTTAGTGCAAAAATCACAAAATTCTTCGAAACATGACAATTTCTGTAGTACAGTGTTGCCAAGTATTCCTCATTAATTGAGAAATACTGATCGTTCATTAAACTACGAAGGATTTGTGGATCGCGACGTTGCTTAAATACAACGTTGCCAAACGTATCATTCAGATGTAAAAGGTACGAAGATTTCAAATGTTACACAATATACAGGGTATCGCGTGAGAGGTTGTCAAGACCTAGCAAAAGAGGATAACAGGTATCACCAAACAAACACATTACACGTAAAAGTTGCCTACTTTGATATTTAAAGGGGCGAATGCTATTTACAAAAAAAATAGGCTTTAAAATGAATTTTCAAGTTTGAAAATGGATAGTAGAGGCAGTCTAGAGAAAATTTATTAATGTTCATTTTTGGCCTAACTGCAAAATAGCAGGGTATATTGCAACACGTTGAATAGAAAAATTGTTCAAAAAAAGTACTTGTAAAACTGCCTTTTTCATTTTACAGTAATGCTGAAAAACAATATCTCAAAAATTACCCAGCTTTTCACTCGCTACTCATATTTTTGTACTTGTAAATTTATTTTAAACCTAATTTTTCAAGACTAAAATTCGTTCCTTCAATGCTCAAGGTAGGCAACTTATTCATCAAATTTCAAGTCCTTCCAAACTTTCATCAGCGAATGTTATGCAATATACAGGGTATCTCGTGGGAGGTTATCAAGACCGAATATTTGCATACAACTGAGTGTCACCAAAGAAACCCATCACTTGTATAATTTGCCTATGTTGAAAATTAAATTGGCAAATGTGCCCTTTGAAAAATTGGTTTTCATGTGAGTTTTACGTAAGTGCAATTCTGAACGTACGTAAAATGAAACGTTGCCAAATATACGCTTTAATAGTAAGAACTGAGTCATTAGATTCGAATTTTTACCTCACAACCTGGCATTGCAACGTTGCCAAACATAAAATTTACATGCAAAAATCATCATATTGCGAAAACTTTTCAATTCAAACGTTGTTAAACATACAATTTAATATTGAGAATTGGATAATTTGAAAGAATTTTCTTCTCACAATGTTGCCAAATATATTTCACACTAAAAATCATAAAACTAAATAAATTATTAGTATTGCAACATCGTCAAACATAAAATTTACATGCAATAATCATCGTATTGAGCGAACCATATTCAACTTAAACGTTGCCAAATTTATATATTCATACTGCGATGTTGCCAAACATACAATTTAATAGTATGAATTGAGCTAATCGATTAGAATATTCATTTCGCAACGTTGCCAATTACACTTCACATTGAGAATTAACAAACAAGATAAATTATTTGTATTGCAACGTTGCCAAATATAAAAAATTACATTCAGCAAACTGTTTTCAATTTAAACGTTGCCAAATGTACAAATCTATACAGCGATGTTGCCAAACATACAATTTAATAGTATGCAACGAGTCATTTAATCAAAATTTTCATTTTGCAACGTTGCCAAATATAACAATTTACACTAAAAATTATCATATTGGGCAAATTATTGTCAATTTAAACGTTAGCGAATGTATAAATTCATACCTCGAGGTGGTCTTACTCGGAATTTTGATACAAATTGAATGTACTATAGAAAACCAGATTGCAATGTTGCCATACATACAATTTCAGAGTAAAAATCATCTATGATTTGAATTTACTTTCGTGCGGTGTTGCCAAACACACAATTTCATCATCAGAATTGGTTATAATTTACGCCCAAACGAAGTTGCCAACTTTCCAACAGTAAAATATCGATATAAATTGATAGTTACAGAAACTGACATACAGTTTTGCCAAACACATAATTTTAACGTCAAAATTGGCTATAATTTACCACAATGCGGAGTTGCCAAGTGTAAAATCTCAATATAAATCAATCACACCATATAAAATTACATTACAATGCTGCCAAACATATAATTCTGACGTCAAAATTGGCTATAAAAATCTCAATGCATAGCAATCAAACTTTAAAAATTCACATTACAGCGTTGTCAAACATACAATCTCGAGTCCAAATCAGGCTATAATTTACGCCAGCGCGTAGTTGCCAAAAGTAAAATCTCAACACAAGTCAATCACGTTATTGAAAATCATATCGCGATAGAAAAAAATGCCAAAAAAACCACACAAGCGGCAACAATCACCACCTAGTACATAGCCAGCCTTGAAAAAAAGTTTAAATTTCTTCGCACCAGAACACTGAACGTCCCAAGGGTTTTCGAATATTTACTCGTCCATCTCGCCAAATATCACACAACGCGCATAAAAAATAAACAAGTTCATACAATACGGCGGATATTAGAGTAAAATGATACCTTTTTTATATCATAATAGGTAATCGCATACCTGCGTATATGGCAGAATATATGTAGCTATATACCTATACGATTCAGATCTGTTGGACATCATCGCTAGATACTGCTAGTTTACCAGTCATCGATCTTTCAACTTCTCAGTCCCGTAATTCTAATTATCCGACGATTGAAAGATAAAGCAAACTCGTACATATACCAACATCCAGAGTAAAATAGAAGATGAAAACGAACACACAGAGAATTCATAGTATTGTTTCTCTTCTTGAAAACATAACGCGCAGCATCGTTGTTGTTTCTAGTTTTTTCTTCTTTTTTTTTTTTTATTAAATCACGCCGAGGTCCCGCGTTTAGATATCGTCGGATTCTACCGTTGGATACGGTTACCCTCTCGCCTCTTCCAACACACCACATATAAAAAAGAAAAAAAAAACATACACAGGTGTTCGAGAGTACCGGTGTATATCGAGGTTAATGAGCCTGGGTGGTTCGAGGGTGCGCGGATTTTTCTCCAACCTTCGTCGTTCGCTTTGTCGCGCAACCATTCTACACAACAATATTATATAGATCTTTCGGTGGAGGAAAGAAATCAAACAAAAAAAAAACTTGGTAGATCTTTCATGGTTTTTCTACGCGTAGGTATCATTCGTTGACCCTTTTTTTTTCTCTCCTCCCTCTCGCGTCTCGTTTCATCTTCCTAGTTCAAATATAGTCATCGACCTTGGTAGAGAAAGGTTCGGTGGACGTATTCGCGACGCTAAACACAATGTACCATTAATCTATACACACTCTGCTAGCATGGCTGGCCGCGTAAATATAGTACACCGTGAGAAATTCCAAATCGTGTATATACTTTATCCACCAGCACATAGACAGACAGACAGACGCAATTGGTCAAGCAGGCAAAGTGCATATACTCGACTGCACATACAAATACTTAGTTCAATATCGTAACGACTACCAGTTAACTATGTATTATAAAGAGAGATGATCGTAAACAGATCCGAGTCTTTTCTTTTAAGTCTTCGATAATCATTTGCAGCAATTACACGGCTCTTCCGTCTACTTATAACCGTGGCAGTGGTATAAACAAGGTTGCAGCGTCGTAAAACATATGCTGTTATCGTGTCAACACCACCATCTGGTGGTAATATGGATAATGTTGACCATACTTCGTATTCCAGTACACGTGGGCACCACCATCATTATAACGCTTGTGTACACATTATTTACCATGTCTAGCGAACCGAAATTTCCAAAGGTTAACCTATAAGTGTGGTAATCGAATTAACCTTACTGGCATTTGGGGTAAAGTTTCCGCATAATCATATCCGACCACAAACGCCGCCACAAAACGGGTTAGAAAAATGTACAACAAAGAAAAAAAGGGAGACAGAACGAGATCTCCATAAAGACAGAAAAAAATTTCAGTTTTAGGTTGAAAAAGTGATCCATACGGGAATAAAATTTCTGAAAGTCAGATAATAAATTGATATCGTTAGCAATAGACAATGAACCTTCTCCAAAAAATCGAGGTCATTTGTTAAATAAATTCGAGTCAAATATCATTTATATGAAGTTTAGAAAGTATTTTGTCATTAGTGCATCTTTTTCAGTGCTGTGAAAGGGTAAAATCAGGCTGAAAAATCGAAGTTCCCAAAAGGCACATTTAAGGACCCCCTGCTAAATTTACACATCAAATTTCAGCTTCCTAGCTGAATTGGGAGCGGAGTTTTGCGAGGAATAAAAACACAAAACATCAGCAAATCTGCCTTAAAAAAACGCATTCCTGGGCTGTAAGGGGATGCAATAGGTTTGAAAAATCGAGACCTCCCGAAAGACACATCTTGCACCTCTACTAAATCTACATGCCAAATTTCAACTTTTTAGCTCAATCTGAAGGGGAGATAGGGAAGAGCAGCCTTTCTTTATGGTCAAAAAGGAAGGAAACCCTCATATCTGTCTTCCTAAATGACCTAGGAGGCTGATTTTAGGATATGTTATACAATTTGGGGTTGTCTATTGATCGGCTCAAATGGAAAATTTTTTGTGATATTGGCTCTCTTAGCACCCCCTTCTTTAAATTTGGACATGACTGAATCCTGAAGTCAATCCCATTCCAGAATATCAAACCCGCCGCCAATCGAAGCCTATTTCTATACTTTGATCGACTTGCTGGGCACATGATTTCTAGATTCGGTAAAAAAATAAAATAAAAAATACACGAAATAAATATCTAACGGGGTCAGCGGTCTTCTAGAACCTCAAAACAGATTTTGTTGATATCCTCCCCCTTCGTCCATAACCTCGTTTTTACTGAAAATATGACACAGAAAATCAGGCAAAAAAAGTCTATGACTTCACACTTGACAGAAATTGAGAATAGTTATATTTCTAAAAATGGTTTCAAAAACTACCTCACAAATTCAGAAAAACCATTCTCAAATCATCGGATTAGTACAGGTGAAGGTTAATTTTGGAGTTTATAGTTTAAAGCTCACAAAAGGCACATTCAATTGACCAACAACAATTATATGAAAAGAAGACCCATACTGAACCGACATACAAAGTTTAGTGGAGGGTGAGGAGTTGGCGAGAAACCAACTCGAAAAACAGCGAAACCCTGTTCAAAAATCTACTATGTAAACGACTGTAAGGAGGTTCAATGGGGCTAAAAAGAAAAAAACTCCGAAAGGTACATCTAGGATCCCAAATATAAAAGTTTAGATCATTAGTTGAGTTTTGAGGGTTTTTTTTTGGGGGGGGGGGAGAAGGTAAGCAGAGAACTAACTCGAAAAACAGTACAAACCATCTAAAAATGAAACATAAGAAGGAGCAAGGGAGTTGAAAAGTCAAAATTCCTAATTTACGAATCAAAGGGCCTATTTATAGCTCGAACATTATTTAAGAAATGTGAGGTGCATGTAATGGGACTGAAGAGTCAAAACAACCCAAAGTCACATTTGGGTCTCCTATACTAAATCCAGAACTTTCCAGCTAAATTTAAAAGGGAATTTATGCGTGAAACAAACTTTATAAAAAAAAAACTGACCTTAAGACACATTTCCGGCGCTATGAGGGAGTACAATCGACTTAAAATTCCGACCCCCCCCCCTCCCAACGACATCGTTAGGACCTCTACTAAACGTACTTGTGAAATTTTAATTTACTACCTCAATCTGGAGAGAAGATATGCGTGGAACAGCCGTTTTTCAAGGTCAAAAAGGGTGAAACCTCTCATTTCTCCCCTCCTAATTAATGTACGAGACTGCTTTTTGAATATGAAGTACAACTTTTGATTCTCTACCGATTGATTTAAAAACGAACATTATTTACAATCTCAGCCCCTCATCATCCCCTCCCCGAAATCTGAGCATAACTAAATTTGTACTCAAGGTCATGCCCACTCAAAAATATCAAATACTTCGCCAATCTAAGCATATTGCCCAAATTTGAACAATTTTGATTAGTAACAAGCTGAGCAAATTATGTTCAGACTGATTTTTCATATCATATTGTCCATGAAAACCATTCTACTATAGTCTATCGACCTACGTTGGGTGAAGGGAGGGGAATATTGACAAAATCTGTTTTGAGATCCTAGAAGACCATTATACGACTATTTTTTGCCATCTCAGATAATTATTTTCATTTTTTTAATTTTTTCCTCAAAACCAATTGATGCCAACCAAACTCGATCAAATTTGGGGAATAGTCATTGATTGGCGAGTAATTTGATATTACGGAGTGGGGATGACCTCGGGTCAAAATTCAGTTGTACCTAAATTTTAGGGAGGGGTGCTGAGGGGATAAAATCTCAAAAAATGTTCCTTTTTGAACCAATCGATAGAAAATCCAAAGTTGAACAACATAACTAAAAATCAGCCTGCTAGGTCAATAAGAGGAGGGGGGAATGCGGATTTTCCCCTTCCTGAACTTGAAAAAGGGCTGTTCTCCTCTATCTTCCCTCTATATTGAACTAGGAAGTTGAAATTTTATATGTACAATTAATAGGGGCTATTTTTAACTTTTTAGACCCATTGTGCTCCCTTACAGCCCAGAAATGTGGTTTTTTGAGCGATTTTTCTCATATTTTGAGTTTATTCCTCGCATTACTCTCCCCCAAATTGAGCTAGGATGGTAAAATTTGGTATGCAGATTTCGTACGGGGTCCTTGATGTGCCTTTTCGAGGGTTTCGATTTTTCAGCTTCACTGCATCCTGTCACGACCTCGATAAAGTTGTTTTTTTTGTAGGGTTTTCTCATTTTTTGAATTCGTTGATTGCATATCTCCCCTTGGAGGGATACTAAGGAGTTGAAATTTGATATGTAGATGTAGTACAGGTCCTAGATGTATCCTTTTAAAACCAACGAAAAATTTAAAAAATTAATTCAATATCGAACACGAAAAGAGAGCTAAACTATTAAAAAGGTGATATTATATCGTAAACGTAGCAGTAAATTGAAAGAAGAGGAAAGATTGTGTTAAATTTTTTTTTTTAATTTATAACAAAACATGCAAGCTGGTAAAAGTTGAAAGAAATTGAAAATTATCCTGATAAAAATGGAATACTTGTTCCTGAAAAAATATTAATCCAGGAAATTTTACAGAATCATAAAAAAGTTGTAACATTTTATTTCTCCTCTCTCTCCCTTCTTTGTATACCGACGCCAAGTTCTTCCCTTTTAGTAGATCTGAAATTTCAAAAACTATAGCTGAATTTTAACGTTTCACAGGACTTAAAACTGTTTTTTAACTTCTCTTCTCCTCTCATCCACTCTACTCTAAATAGCTCATAAATTATTGTAACAAACGATATTTCTCATCCTTTACAAACACCGTAAAACATTCGCATAGTACTACTGAATAAATTTATACATCAAATAAAAAGAAATCTCCCCTTCAAACTGTCTAAAAATTAAAAAAAAAAAAAAAAGTACACGAAATATTTAAGAAATTCAACATAAAAAAGTAAGCTAAACTCTTAAAAGTGTTGAAAAGGTTGTACAAAAAAAAACTACCGTTATGATTGAGTGAGTAATATCATTATATGAATCATAAGACGTCACATCAGTTCGACGAAACGTCAATTAAAAGAAAATCAGCTCGATTACATTTCCCTAATTGTGTTTTTCAACATACGCGATGCATACAAGGTAAATTTCAATGAATAAAAAGTACATATAAAATATTTTTTCTATTCGCATTAAATATAAATTCAAAACAAACCACACTGCGTGATCAGAAAAATTAAATTCAAGAATTAATAGAATCCGAAAAAATTGCATAAAAAGTCCCCAAAAATCTATCTCCAAATAATTTCACTCTGAAATAAGAAATGTTGGCAGAATTCAACTGCACCCTTTTTGCTCTCCGAACACAATCGAATAAATTTATTCATAGCCGGAAATAGTAAAAATCGAACATTTCTATTTTCATTTATACTTTCCCCATAATAAACAAGCTTCTATCACCCCACAATTCATTTAAGACTGTCGGAATCGTCACAACTGGCACATAATCTATTCAATATTAAAATACCAATCACAATGGGGGTAAAGAATCGTTCAAAAAAATCAATACCGAAGCATTGCTTTACGTAGAGAATATCTACACGTAATACGAGCCATTAAGTACCTTCGACGAAATTGACTTTTGACAGAAGTAAAAAAAAAAAAAAAAATGAAAAGTAAACCCTCTCAACTTCAATATAAGATTTTACCAAGTACAATGATCGTCTTTCTTCTCGATAAGAAGCATTCGAATTCAAAGAGCAATCAAAAAAAAGATGTGAATCAGAACACATCAATTATTATTCCTTCGTACTCCGCAAGAACGTGTACATATTACTCAAAGTGATGTTAATCAAAGTACATAAACTCTACACATATGTCTCTGTTTGGCATAACATGGAATTATCCAAACGGTACAAGAGAAACGTTAAACAGGAAAAGACAAATAATAGGATAAATTCATCTAAGTAGTTAAATCATCGAACGGAAGTTTTCTATAAAAAACGTATGTATCAACCGATGTAACTCCATGAAAAAAAAAAAAAAGAGAAAAAATTTTCGGGTGAAAAATTAATACGACAGAGTACAACACTCTTTAAGACCGGGTGTTATATTCACGTAGATTCTACAACTACTATAAATCGGAAGGGATCACAGGACAAGGATAAAAGAGCGCCAGAATTTACCCTTCTTAAATACGACGTAAGATACGAAAGCAAAGGCGAAACTGCTATGGTAAAAGTATTTTTCAGTCGAGACTACATTCTTTCTATTATTTCTATTATTATTATTATTAATATTATTATAGAAAAAGCATATGGCATTTTTCCATACGTAAAAAGGTAGGTACACACACAGCGGGATAGCTCAAATGATCATCGTAACATTATACAATACGCTACCAGTGTTCGAAATTGGTATCTAATTTGATTTAAAGTTTACCTAAGTGAACTTTGATATCGTTTAGATTAACACTTTCATTCTAAATTTAAAACCGGTTCGTTAAATGGCGCTTCAAACCGAACTATGCGTTGCATCGAGACGAACAAAAATCGCCACAACACACCAATAGTTTAACGCGAATTTTCACGACGATGGTTCTAAATTTAGTATAAATCGGATATGAATACACACGCACATGTGTTAACGCTCATATGCAAATAGTTTTCAAAAGAGAACACGGTGACAGGAAAGATAAAAATACGTAATAAAATGCTTTTAAGATGTTACTCGCGGATATGTATGTTCGAACGTGTTGTTGAAGTAAAACCGCACATTATTGATGAACTAAATATAAGTAATAAAAAATTAATGTTTTAAATTCATTTATCAGTATTTGTCTTCGGATTTATACACCAATAATTACCACCAATTGCTCATCAATTTGACAAGAGTACGGGGGAATCGGTTAACCACAACCGATAGTTCGGCCAACAATATAAGTACAAAAGGTACTTGAAAATGAAAGTGGCAGAATTACAAATGGAAAAAGCTTACTATTAAAATAAATCAGCTTCCTCGTTGATCCTAATCGTTTAATAGGCGATTTAACTCCTAAACTGATCGGTTCTTCTTCATCCATTTGAAGATCTTGTAGCAACACAAAAACACAACCAATGAAAAAAACCGCCGAACTAACCGAAACTTTTCAAACTCGATCACCGTTAATTGCCAATGACGAATTTACATTGATGTTAAAAGCAATTAAATCAGTTAACTTAGTTAACACAAATATTACGAAAACAAAGGTTCTATTTAAATAATTAATATTACTCGCATCACATTGTCGGCCACACACTATTCCCAACAGACGAACCATGAACATGAACACGATTCTTGAACATAAACATACAAGTTGCCGCTTTCACAAAAACCACCGCAACGAGGAGAGGGGATGATTGATGTTCACATTAGATGCGCTCTATCGGGAATCTCGCGAACGAAGTAAGTAGGCAAGTACCTACATAATGAAATAACGTGCTTCGCCAATCACGTTTCGAAGATTTATGATTACATATTTTTTCTACGTAAATAAAAAATGGAAAAGAAAATGGCTTTCAGTATTATTTTCATTTTTCATTGCACCAAGATATATTCGTATTGTTTTATCTTCATCGATGCTACATTGACTTTGAATATTGGATTTAATTATCAACCATAATCATATTTTCGATACACTCGAATACTCCACGCTAAAAATTTTAATAATTAATTTCATTTCCAAAGCAAAATTCTGAAAATATTCGCGTTTTATGTATCAATTTGAAATTTTTCTGATTTCTATGATTATGATTCTGATTATAATTCTGATATAGATGATTATTTTGATAGAAATGTATTTAATTATGATTCTGATGATTTCATAAATGATCCTGATTCAGAAATGGAACCTGATGAAGGGATACAAGAAGATGTTGACAATTATTTACACATATAATTGATTTCAACATCAGATGTTGAATCATTTTCTGGTATATTTAAATCTTTTATTTCTTTTTCAATAATTCTGGATAAAGCAATGAAATGAACTATAATATTTACCATTAATTTGGTTACATTTTATTTGTTTTGATTTAGGTAAATGTTGAATTTTATCTGAAAGAGGATCCATAAGAATTTCATACCTTGATCTTACTTATTCTATCAACTGGATTTTTGAAACATGGTTTACAGTTGCTATGCAACTTCATTTCATTAGATGAAATAATATTTGAAAAATCAAATTCATCCAACTCAACAAAAGAATCTTTTTACACTTCCATTTATTAAGGAAGAAATTCTACATGATTAGTAGTGCAATTTCTATAATTCATTCAGAATCGATATGAAAAAAATTAATTGAAGAATATTATCAATTCTTCATCATTTTTCTTTTGAAGTGAGGATAAAACAATGTATGCAAATTCATCTATCAATTTTCACCAACCGGGTAGCCTAATTGGTAGAGCTGAAGGCTTGCAAACTGAATAGCTACGGTTCGAATCCCAGTCAGTACTGATTAATAGTTGACAAAAGTCCTACAGATCGGCTTCCTCAGTAATCTAAATGATAGGCTGAATGGTACCTGTTCGGCATGCGCGCCTTGTCAACCTAGTACGTTCACACACTTCTATAATTATCAAAAAGTGAACTACTAGAATCGGTGATTTGTAGTCAACAAAAAATAGAAAATCAAAAATAAATACTAGCGATGTTAAATGATTTCCTTGGTCAAGAAATCATATAATATACACTAGCCCTGGTACCAATGTTCAATACCTTGACCAAGTATTGGATATTAATATCAAGTTGAGATAGGAAAAAAAAGGCCTTAAACACCCCTAAAAAATATATATATAAAAAAAAAACAAACATCTAGTTGTAGAGAGAGATTTTGCTGAAAAAATTTAGTTTTATAAAGGTTGATTTTTTTATGCAAAACTTTGGCTCAGTAAAAATGGTTGAATGTGAAAATATTGCCATTGAATTGTATTTGAAAGTGAATATCAATGTCGTTGAAATTAATTCTTTATTTTTTCTGGATAATGAACAGATAAAACTTTTAATTTGTTGTTGAAGGGATAACAATGGAATAAGTACTGTTAAGAAACTGAAATTGTTTTTATTGGTTGTTTAATAGGTAGAAGATAAATAAATTCGGTTGGAAATCCTTAGGAAAAAAATGTGTTCCAGTACCCGGTATATTTTACACTACTCGTAGTTAAGCGAAGCTCTTCTTTAATGTTTTAAAATGGCGGATAGCATGAAAATTGAATGTACACGTACATATTAAAAATTCTCAATACGTTTAATTAAAACAAATTTACTTCTGCAAAATAAATTAAAATCAAACAAAGATGTCACGTTAAGTAGATAGAATGGTAAACTTGATGACGCTTTGATATTTAAAAATTCAAGTTCACATAAACTAACAAAGCCTGATTACATAGCGCTTCGGACTTATAGACCGTTATCAATGCCATTTAAATTCTCCCATGGCAATGTTTTAATCAAATCACACATACAGCTACACTTCAACATGATTCAAGATATTTTCACGATATAAGTTATCAACTTAAAACAAATACAATGATTTTTTTCAATATTTCTACTGCAGCACGAAAGCATTAGTAAATTTACACGATGATCTACTGTAATTGAGATCATTTATCTGAAAATCCATCAATTTCACAGATCTGATCTTTTAGTGATGCGTTTTTCCATCTACCACCATAAACTGGCTACAAATAAGATCAACCATCTGTTAAATCGATATGGCAAGAAATTTGTTTTTCAACGACATCGCTATTCGCATTATATTCAGATGCTTTGTTATTATCCTTGGATGTCATCAACTGTTGGTTACTTGGTTCACCATCGTCTATTTCACAATCTTCTTCATTATCGTTTGATGGTATCGTTTTAGTATTCTCAGAATCATTTTCAACTTGTTTTTCGGATTCGCATATTTTTTTCGTAAGTTCAACCGGTTTGTGTTTGGTTTCTTCTAATAATTTCAATAGCTGCAATTGATCAATACTACCTTCTTCTACTCGTCTTAATTCAGTTATCAATGGGTTTTCCGGTTCGTTATTTTGTAGTTGTTGTTGTTGTTGCTGCTGTTGTTGTGCATCTTGCTTTTGTTTCAACATTCTAGCAAATCGCATACGTTTACGAATATTAGCGCAGAGTTTACTACTTTGCATAATTTCTTTAACAGCTTTGCTTTCAGCCCAGCGTTGGGGCCAGGTTAGACTAGCATCGGAAGATTCATCGGAAATAGTTGTAGGGTCACTGGTGGGAATTTCTTTCTCGGAAGTATCACTTTTTAGAGTTTCTTTATCTGATGAGTCATGTTTCGAAGTTTTTTTACTAGGTTGATCACTTTTCGAAGTTTCTTTATCGGATTGAACACGTTTGGAAGTTTGTTTATCAGATTTATATTTATTTGGAGTTTTTTTATCAGATTGATCACTTTTTAGAGTTTCTTGTTCAGAATGGTGGTCAATAGATTCGCTACTTTTTGGAGGATTCTTATTCGAATGATTTGTTTCAGAAGATTTTTCGGGCGATTCAGGATCATTGTCAGGTTCTAATACGATTTGTTCATCTATATCGTCTAAAATAATAATAGCGTCTTCGTTAGTAGTATCATTGATTACTTCAACGTCAAAGGAATCCGATTCATCGACATTTTCAGCGGGTTCGTCATCCGCAGATGTATCAATTTTTTCGGTACTTTTATTCTGCACAGTTTCGGGATCTTGTTTGATTTTAGAAGTCGATTCGATAGCGCTAGGATTCGCTTCTAAAAGTGCTCGAATGGCTCGAGCTCGCATTTCTAATTCTAAAATTTCAAGCAAGCTTTTACCCCTTTTCGAGTCCACTAGAACGCTACCATTTTCATTGGTGTCTTTTTCATCTGAACTTTCACCGCTCGATTCGCTCTTGGTTTTTTTCGATTTTTCTTTTGTATACTTATGTTTAATTTTTGTTCTCTTTTCAGATTTCTTTTTGATACGTTTTTCATTCTTTTTCTTTTTCTTATTTACAACTTCATCGTCGGAAATTTCAATTAGACTAGGAGATCTTTCGGATTTAATTTTTTTCGCCTGTTTTTGCTGCGATAAGGATTTTTGGTTACGTTTTCGTGAAGTGTTTGGTTGAGATCGTTTATCTAAAATTGAACAAAGTGATAAAGAAAACAGTACTTATTATCAAAATAATATTCGGATATTGATGATATTCACCCTGCATTAAAGAATCGAGATCATTTTTTGAAACTGAAATATCCAAAGTATCATCAATTTCTTCAACATCGGACCTAAAGAGATAAAATAATGAATTTCTGTTACGTATTATAAAACCGTTGAAATATTATATTATACATACTTGACATGAGTACTGCTCGTTATTTGAGGTTCTTCTGAAGAATCTAAAAACAAAATATAACAAGTTATAGTTATATTTTCAACAAAACTTGAGTAATTGTACACAGGTAACAGAATACGAAACCTGAACCCAGAACTGAATTCGTACTATCCGTTTCAGAGTCCGATGAACTATTTAAATCACGACCTGATACAAACAATAATGGTCAATAAAACATGCCCAGTACATTTTCAATCATCACCAAAAATTTTAGAACCTTGCAGAGTAGCGTAAATTCGTTTTTTCGACATGCCCAACAAATGGACTAAACAATCGGCTTTGATTTCTTCTAAACTGTAATGCTAAACCATACAACTTCATTACAAACCAGCAAAATTTCAAATAAAAATAAGGATTTAATTTATACTTTTAGAACAGGAGGCAACATTTTCTTCAATTTTTCATTTTTTATAATAGAAAACATTTCTTCTATCATTTTCTCGCGATCGTTAATGTAATAACCAATAGGACGAATTTCTTTAGAAAAATCTATATCTTCGTTGTCTGACCCGCTAATGTCGTCAAGCTTGTGCTCAGATTCCTAATGGAATACAACGCGTTTCAAACAATTGTTCTCTTCAAGATCGAATAAAAACAAGTCCCAAGATGATTACCTCTTTCTGCAAAGATCTAGTCATTTTCAAAACTTTCTTCTTCCTAAGTTTATCGGTACTTGCCATTTTCGGCGAGTTGGCTGAAAAATTTAATTAAAATTTACAAACAAAAATCTTGGATCAATGTATACTTCAAAAAATTAGTACATGGTATACAACGTAAATTGTGCAACAGAATCGCTTGTGGTGGAAATTATTCCACCACAACTTGGCTTTTCTGTATAAAACTTTGCTGTGGCACACCTGACTCAATCATTTTCAATAATTAAAAAACGATATTAACTGATGTGCAAATTATCACTAAATAATATGCATAGGTAACGTGTAGTGATGAACATACCGAAAAGATTCTAGGAAGAATTGTTGGAAACACTTTCGATCGATTGTACGAAAGAAGGAATGAGGCACAATTGCGTTAGGAAAACCGTGAAGGATTGTTCTTCATCACCACATCTTAATTTATATTAAGTGACAATTTTAAACATTAATAGAAGAAATTAAGTTATATAATAATATAATTCAGCGGAAAAATAATAAATCATAATAAATCACGTTTTCTACTTTCGAAAGCTTTCGAGACGTTTGACGTTTTTCAATTAAAAAAAAATTAGCAAACAACGAGGTTTTCGACTTTTGGGTTGGTAAATTCCGTAAATTCACAGAATTTTGAAAGATAGGTTCAATATTTTTAACCTATATTTCTTGATACTGCCTCACAACTCTTTCAAAAGTACAAAAACACGTAACCTGATTGGTTAAAATTCCATGCAACAATCACGCTGAAGTTTGAAGTGCCACGGCCATGTAATAAAATTTTTAGAATTAATTCAGTTTAATAATTATTTTATATAAATATTCACATTTAGGGAGAAGGTAAGTGAAATTTTCGTATCTCCAATTCATACTTTTCTAATAAAGTGCCATCATTATGTAAATTTATGGCCGAGTGTTTCCTCTTACAAAGTTTCATTGCTATCAAATGACCAAAAACGTGGATTGTGTTGATCATTAGCAACCGGCTCAAAATGATCTGAATCTCAAATATATTCCTATTTATTTGATGTGTAACACTTAGCATTCAATTTACTTTTTTCTCATACACGTTCTTATTATATTTCAGGTTATAATAACTCGTAACAATGGCTCCCAAAGGAAATAACATGATTCCGAATGGCCATTTCCATAAGGATTGGCAGAAATACATTAAAACATGGTTCAATCAACCGGCTCGTAAATTCCGTAGACATAAGGCACGAGTTCAGAAAGCCAGATCCATCGCTCCAAAACCAGCAGCGGGACCTTTAAGACCAGTTGTACACTGTCCTACGGTTCGTTATCACACCAAAGTGCGACCAGGACGTGGATTCACCTTAGAAGAAATTAAAGTAATTTCACTTCAGTTAGTTTTTTTTGTTATGGAACTGGAAAGTTCTCAAACATGTACACTTTTAGGCTGCCGGTCTTAACCCAGCATTCGCTCGTTCTATCGGTATCGCTGTCGATCATCGTCGTCGGAATAAGTCCGTTGAATCGTTACAAGTGAACGTACAAAGGTTAAAAGAATATAAATCGAAATTAATCTTGTTCCCGAAACACGCTAACAAGAAATTAAGAAAAGACGAAGCTTCCGTATGTGAATTGTTGCATTAATTTGTGTATTAATAATATTTCGCCGATTAATTATTTTTTTTTTCTATAGGAGGAAGAAAGGAAAGTAGCAACTCAATTGAAGGGACAAGTATTACGAATTAGACAAACGAAGAAACTTGACAAACCGAGAGCAATCACCGCTGGCGAAAAACGATACAACGCTTTCTCTGTCGTGAAACAGGTGTGTTTCTGTTTGTATAAAAAACTTATTTGCACATTTAAAAACTACCTTCGAGGGCTGTTTTTATAGCTTATATTCGAATCGTAGTGTCATAGGTGTGCTACATCAATACACGAAGTTCTTGACGTTTTGGTTATTTTGTTTAACCATGACCACAATTTCGTTTCACATTTCGATAATTTAAATGAATTGTATTTAACGATATATGTGTTTATTTTAGGCTCGTGCTGACGCTAAATTATTCGGTATCCGAGAGAAAAAGGCGAAAGAAGCTGCCGAAAATCCAGAGTACGCCAAGAAACTAGCCGCCGAAAAAGCTGCTAAGAAGAAAGGAAAGAAATGAACTTGATTGACTTGTTTTGTATTTTATTAAACTGATTTAATATAATTATTAAATTTGATTGCGGTTGTTTTTAATTAGCTTACTAATGATCTTGACGGTAATTTTGTTACATGTTAATCCATTTGACACTATCAGGGTTTCTTTTTGGTTACAAATACCCTTTTTTTGCATGTCTGTCAGCAGGAGAAGCATATTTACTCACGGTGATGAAATAAAAAAAAATTTAATTCACGAGCAGATAAAATCGTTCTTATCTTGATGTCATGTATCTGCGTAAAATACGTAGTTGATTTCTCAGGAACAATTTTTTAATAAATGATGGCTTCACAGATGTGAAGGTTATCCCTGTACTGAGCTATTTTTTCAAAAGGCTTCGTGATTTATACGATCCTTTTATCATCATTTCCGACCTTGCAGACTTGACTCAAATTTAACAATGGTATGACTTTGCGAATTGCTTATCAGAGCAGACATTTTCATGTATACAATACGAAAGTGAACTGAAGGTTTCACAAATCGAAATTAAATGGTATAAGATCGTTCATTCATATCTCAATTCCTGGGGTCTGCATCCAAGGCTAGGACAAATAGATGATTGCGCCACTCAAGTTGAATACACGTACAGCACTAAATGAAACAACGCAAAATTTATCAAATTTTAATATAGTCAACAAAAAAAGTAACTTTATAAAGAGATTTTATACGTAAAAAAAATTAGAGTAACTTAAATCGAAAATTAAAGTTTCTTGTAGGATTTAAAACGAAAATTTTAACAACCTTTAATGGAAAAAAATCTCAAAAATAAAACTATAAATTTACAAACAAGAAAAAAAAGAAAATAAAAAGAACACTTCGCGTTAGTTGAAAAATTAGAATGTAAAAAAATGGTAATTTAACAATAAGTCTGTAAAATACGACGAAAAGAAATACCACGTTACTAATTTACTTTTACAGCGTTAGTTTTACTTTGCACTGGCGCAATAATATCATTATTAATCGTCAATTCCGTACTAACGGCAGTTTGGTCACTTTCGCTTTTCTCGCTTTCCGAAACCTTTGATTCGCTTTTATTACTCTTAGGCGAAACTTTGGACGAGCTTCGACGACCGAAACGATTTTTCTTTTTAGGTTCGTCAGGTTTTTCAAAATGTTCAACCAGTAGTTTGACTAATTCAGATTTATTCTTGTCGGTAATTTCATCACCGCTCAATTTATCATTAATAAGTTCTTCTAAAGCTTCTCGTCCCTGAAAAAAACAAATTCGATTAAGGAGGAAGAGGCAAAATAACATTGGGAAAAATTGACAATTTACCTTGGACCAAGCAGTCTGCAACATATCGTAATCTACATAAGCGTCGACTAAATATTTACGCAACTGCAAGGCGTTCCTTCTTTCCTGGTAAGTAGTCGAATTGAAGCCGAGGAATTGGGCGAAAATAGGTTTTAACGTATGCTGGCGACGTAACACGACTTGTAGCTCTTCGAGAACTTTCAATTCAGATTCGACTCCGGTGGTAAAAGGCAGTACAGTTTTGACGATTTCTAAATTAGGAGAAGCAGCACCACTACCAATTTCGGAAGCACCGGCGCATAAATGTTGCACGATCTGAAAACATATGCCGGAATTCAAGATAGTGTGTCGAATGAGGGATGTAAACATAAGGCGGGGCTAATTACGTCATATGCCAGATGTGCGCGATCACTAGCTTTGTATATTTCGACGTTATCCTTATCTAAGAGTACTTTGGATAAAATTCTAATAGAAAACGAAACCATGGTTTGTTTACACTTTTCCTTGGCAAACGTGTGGCAATCAACGAATCCTTTCAAGATTTTCGAAAATCGATCCAACAGATCATACCTACGCGGATGAGAGTTGATTAGAAATGATGACGCTTGAAAAAAACATATCTTACTACACTCACTTTAATAGAGATTTAATCAATAGATGAGGGTTAAACTTATAACTTTCGTGGCATATGAGAAGTACTCCATTTTTACCGCTTTCTTCATTCAAATGTTCTAACCAATCAAGGAACTCGATTAAAGCCGATACTTCACTTTTAGTTTTCAACATCTAAGGATACACATAATTAACTTGAATATCATTCGAATCAGTTTCGCGAGAGTAATGCTTCAAGTCATTACCTTATTACTAGTAGTATCTTTGATAATCCTATAAAAACCGACAGTAACAATACGAATCATGTGTCTCTTTTTAGCAACACTGGTCAGATCTCCATGCGGCATAATATAGAGCGAGAAATTACTATTTGGCGTGTATCCGGCAATATGGCAAATTTCGTCGAGTAATTTACGTCCGGTGGTATCTAAGTCCCAACCAACTAAACAATATTCATCGAGTGGGACGTCACTGACCACAGTAACCGATTCCTCGCTATTCTGAGGCGATGCACCATTTTCCAAGTTAGATCCGACCATTTCTACAAACGAATTAGGCTCTTTAAAACACACTCGTGCGACAAACCGGAATACCGGCTAATGCGATATAAGGATCGCAACGTGTGTAACTTGGAATATGTAGATAATGAAAGTGCGAAATTGCTCAACAATTACATACTTGTAGCTTAAATTCACGTAATTAACTATATAAAGACGCAGTACAGATACACGTGTATGAAATTAATTCCGTCAGAAATTCTTCGTAACGATTCGTTAATTGTACTATGCGTGCGCTATGCAGAAACCAGAATAAATTGTTCAATGATCGATAGAAAATCTGCTATGGTATAGAATATAACTACGACTATAACTTAAAACTTGAACTTACGGCAAAACTTCAGCATAATACAACAACTTCAAGTTTCAACAACCAGAACCAAACCAGAATCATAAAAAAATCGCAGATTCGAAGATTACATGAAAAAAATTCCACTTTCTGGAATTTTAATTTGCTGCGTTGCCAAATGTATTTTTATGGGATGACGTCATGATTAATGCGTACTAATACTAAAATTGCACATTTGCGCATACCATGTGGAAAAATGACTTGGAAAAGGAAATTTATATTTCTTTTTTTTCTGAAGTTTTTAGATTACTTTTTTTGATGATGAAATGATTATTCGTTGAAAAAAAAGCTATACAAAATTCAACTTTTTAGTATTATTTTGGATATTTTTTGATAATTTTTATTCCAAATGGGTCTAGTGACTGGATACGAATCCCACGGCGAAGGGCCTGCTTTTGTCGGTATACGTTTTTGTCAGGAATGGTAAGTATATCTAAATTCTCAGTAATTGTTATGTTTCGCCAATAATTACTATAGTTGTCAATATTTCAGTAATAACATGTTGTATCCAAAAGAAGATAAAGAAATTAAAAAACTCCTATACGCTGTAAGTATTTGAATTTATCGTATTTCCCCACATTACTTCATCATTTGAAAGTATAATTTCGTTCCAGTGCAGAAATTGTGACCATAAACAAGACGCTGATAGTAACTGTATTTATGTCAATAAAATTATGCACGAAATTGAGTAAGTTATGCTATTCAGTTTAGCTTTGTTTAATTCATTGCTCATCATTAATATAACCTTCTCTGTGTAGTGAATTGACCCATATTGTAGCTGATGTAATTTCCGATCCAACTTTACCTCGAACTGAACAACATCCTTGTCCAAAATGTGGCCACAGAGAAGCCGTTTTCTTTCAAGCACAGACTAGAAGAGCTGAAGTAAGCTATTAGATGTGACTTTGTTAATTTTCAAACATAGCCTCTTAATACTTTGCGTTTTATATTGTAGGAGGAAATGAGATTGTATTACGTTTGCACCAGTAGTTTCTGCTGTCATCGTTGGACTGAGTAAAACAACACAATTTTTACATGTTAGGAATTTTCTTTTTAATAATAGTAACACATTCATATAAAAATGATCATTAAGTATTGAATTAAGTGGAAAAACAATTGTATAAAAAAATATAGTTTTAAAGCAAGATGTTAATATATTATTATTAAAATATCACAAAATTCGAAACTAAAGTAATTGGAATTAGGAGTAGGACAGTTTCTGGCGCATTTACCGTTTAGTTCCATCGTATGTATTCAATCACTATTTTCGATACCTTTGCCTTCGCCGGTCCAAATGTCTTTGGTTTCTACCTCACAACCTAATACTCTTAGTGCTGTATTTGCTTCGAAAGTACAGTCTTCGTGATTTTTCAGAATGCTTCTGAGGCATTCTTCAGCTCCTAAATTTAAAAAATCAGCTGCGAATTGTTCGTTACCTTGGGATAAGTTTTTAATCAACCAGCAAGCGTTTTTCTGAAAGGTATTACAAATGTGGTGAACATGAAAACTTCACTTTGTTTTGTACCGATACACAAATACTCACAGCAATTTTTTTAGGTTGTGTGTGTTCTTTCAAACACTGCACAACTAATTCGGTTACATTGTTATCACGTAGCAATTTACAATTATTAATGTTTCTCAAACTCAACATCGCCAAAGTTGTCAATCCTTGACTACACATCTTTTGAGAATTCTATTAGAAAATATCAAAATTGAGGTAAAAAATACTCATCAGTGAAACCTTGATGTAGAAGAAAAATGTTCTCACAGAGAATTTTCTTATTGTAGAAACCAAAATGGAAGGATCGATGACTTGCATTACTTTAGCCTTCACTTGATCATTTCCTGCCACTACTTTAATCAAACCCAAACATGCTCTGCAAACGTTCTAAACAAAAAAAAAAACAACAAATCAAATGTTGTTTAAATGAAGAACACCTGTATTAAAATTTGAAAATTACTTCATCTTCCTGGTGATCTAATATAATATCTCGAAGTAATTCCAAACCACCAGCATCGGCAAAACTTTGACAAAATTCGTTACGAACGATAATAGCAACCAGAGCTTGCATAACCGATACTAATACTCGTTTATCTGATCTGAAATCTATAAAACAAATTGTTAATATTAAGTTAATTTGTATAGCGATGAAAAAAAAAAATTACTTTTCAAACGTATTATCAATGGTTGTAAAAATTCAATCGATATTAAACAAGCATGTTTGTGAGCTTGTGGAATTTCTGCTCGGATGTCATCATTAACTACAAAAGTTTGGAATAGTTTACACAGAGAACGTATCACTTCTGGAGACACGTTGTCTTTTTCAATGATTTTCTTCATAGATGCGATAACATTTTCGTTATTCATGTATCTCTGCAAAAACAAAATACAAATTTACGAACAGTGTTTATTAATTAAGGATCAGAATAGATCATTATATTTTACTTCTCTATTTCGTTCGTGTTTGATACAACATTCGGTAGACCACTTGAGAATGGCATTAAGTATATCATCATCGGTCGAATCTTTCAACGAATTTGCTATAATGGCGAATCCTTTATCATCCAACAAATCTGGATATCCTGTTTCAAAAAATTAATCAGCTTGAGTTATCATTAAAACATACTACTAATTTAAATATAAACACTATACTCACCAGTCATTAGAGAAGTCAGAGCATCCAAAATTGATACCTTAGTTGACTCTTCCAATACTTCGTGCTTGATTAAATAATTTACTAATAAATCATATAGGCCACACTGACCACCCAGGACTCTTTTCGCAATACCGCTATCGCATTCTTCTTTGATATCTTTGAGTAGCACGAGTAATTCAGGATCACTGGGATTTTCTTCGATAACTTTCTTCAATTTATTTATTTTTTCTTTAATTATTTCAACTTCATTGGTTAATAACGAATTTGTAATAATGTTCTGTAAACTGACACCCTGAAAAGAGCATCAATTTAGATGAAAACATCTTGTCAATTGTGCAATTGATTAATATTGAGGTAAAAAAATTACCTGAGATTTAAATTCCTGAATGGCACTTTCTACAGCTTCGGAAGTGGACATGGAAAATTCTTCGATATTTTCTTTGACAGCATCGTCGAAGGTTTGTTGAGTGATTTTCTTGGACATTTTAAGCTTTCAGCTTTCAAATACGAAATCGAATACAGTGGTGAATTGTCAAATTGATCAAAATAATCATAAAAGATGGTAATTCAAAAAATTATCATAAAAATTTAATTTTAAAATTGAAAATAGTTCAATAACCTCAAGTATCAATATTCAAGGTCCACAAACACGCTAGGTCAAAATTTTTCGTTTTCTTATGACGTCACATAGTTTAATCCATGATTTCAGTTTTACACGTTAGAGTGCGTTGAAGTTGAAGTTATTCGTTTGCTGTCCTGTTGAATTGGAAGTTTTTCATGTTTTTGAATTTGAATATCAAATTTTGTTGAAAGTTAAACGCTCTTTTTTCAATTCTATCAGTAATTGAATATCTGAGAAATGAAAAACTCGCTGAACAAACATTTATAACAATGTTGAGTGAAAGTACTTATGTACTCAGATGGCAACACTACACTAGACCATTTTGTTGGGTTCTTCAGGTAATTGTGTTCATCACTTCACAGAACAGTTTGTACGATTCTGCTAGATTTGATTTTAAGCTTCAAATACATTTGTCACCTTGTGAAAAAAAAGTATCATTTTCTCACTCTGTGAAGAAAAATTGACGAATATTAGTACGCAAAAAATGAATGAAAATCGACGGTAACCAATCTTGGATCATATTCCCAAACTTGATCAATTGTTAGCAATGATTATGGGAATTTGAAATGAATCCATATAGCATTCACTAATCAGTTTTCCAATTGATATGATTTACTCGTTACATAAAAAATCATGTTTTTATTGTTTTAATTATTAACAAAAAACTTGAATCGAGAAAAAATTGATCTAGTAGCTTCATTCCTAGAGGTCAAACCTCTTACAATGGCTGCAATAATAAACACAAATATTGTACAAGTTTAGCAATTTGACTACCTCGTGACGGTTTTTTTTTTTTAATAGAAAAAAAGATCACCAACTTTGATGATTAAGACAGACTTAAAAATTTTAATATTCAACTCTAGAGTACTGTACGCTTCAAAAAAAGAATGAAATTGAATTTAAAATTAAATTATTTTTATAAAACTATAGAAAATTTGTCATAACATTTTATCAAAA
This sequence comes from Ferrisia virgata, assembly GCA_900060175.1. Taxonomy (NCBI): domain Eukaryota; kingdom Metazoa; phylum Arthropoda; class Insecta; order Hemiptera; family Pseudococcidae; genus Ferrisia; species Ferrisia virgata. The sequence continues at coordinate 75,574 of FIZR01002431.1, forward strand.
ATATGTACTTTGAAAAGCTACGTAATTAATAAAATGGTAATCAGTAGTAGTTCGTTATGGAATTTGCAGCTCCTCTACTTATACATACTTCATCAGTTGGGAAACAGAAGAAGCTTTAATATAAAGCTAATGAGAGGCATTTACGAATTCATGAATTGATTTTCGAAATCAAAAAATAAGAAAACTTGAAATTATTAGAAAAAGAACTTCTTGATTTTCAATTTCAGAATAAGCAAATGAAAAAAGGTCACTGTAATAACGAGAACGCTGATATTAAGTAGAGAAATGGTTTTATAGATCTACAGAAAGCTTGGATAAATATTCATTCAATTATGTAGTTAAAAATTGATGAAATATTCAATTTGAAGATTTAGAGTTTTCAAGATTTAAGTACTGTTATGGGTAGTAGGGCCCATCTTGGCATAAGTGGCAGCACTGGTCGAAAGAGATTACGTCCTTAGGTACGTATGTACCTGAGGACGGTCAGGAGTGTCAGTCACTATGTAAAAGTAAGTCGTGCACGGTTCGTAGAGTTAATTTGTGTATCTTTTAGCCAAGTCGTCCGTATGTTTGTGTTATAAAAATAAAAACAGTATAAAAAGTATCTACGCGTAATCATTTATAAGCAACGCGTGGTTCTCTTTGAGGGTACGACACCAGTGTGCCAAAACCTAAGCGTAGCACACTACTCCTAACCCTCACAGTACTTATTAGAATGTTAAAAAATGATACAAAAACTGGAACCTTGTTAGGTAGCGCAGAACATACATCAACATTATACTACTAATATGTACCTGAATTTTCATATAACATAAACAGCGACCTTTTTATTTAGACATTACCTTTAAAAAACTTAACATAACCAACAAAAATACTAGAAATCTAAAATAATAATCAAATGAATTTTCACACAATAATTCGATCCTTTTGATAAAGGGTAATACGTATTTAATGCCCTGAATTTCATGTTATGTGATTAGGTAAGTCGATTTTTCACATTTGAAAACATTAACAATTCATAAATAATATTTAACAGACAATAAATAAATTAAGGGAATAAATAATTAAGAGAAAAAACATTCAACATATTTACACGTCTTACACGTTGGCTTACATATTGAAAAATATATTAATTTTTGTACATATCACAAAGTACTTTCTCCATTGGTATATTTCCGATAGTTCTTTGAAAAAAGATATTTTCAATTCGAGCCGTAGGTACGTGTCTGAGTAATGGTAACATGAGTAATAATCGGCCAAAACGCGTAGCTTGGGTTGGATGTTGACCTCTGGCATGCTGACATAGCATTACTTGCGCCTGATCTTGAAGGTTTTCAACTTGTAAAGGATCTTTTAGACCTCTGGTTTCTATGCAACAAATACGTAGAATGCAAATTGTAGCATTATTTACTTATTTAAAGATGACCGGTTTAATTTTCGACTTACCAGCTCTAAATAACACGATAGCTTTCATACAAGCGAATTCAGCCGGATCGACGGCGATTAATCTGAATCTTTGGAGGATTTCGTTCAAAACTCTAATATCAGCTGCGACTTGGCTCGCTTTACCATTTGGAATAGCTGCCAAATGATCGGAGGTATTAAATAATGGGTTTGTCTCGAGCGGAATACACCATTGTATCGCGTTCAATAAGAATAACTCGGACCAACATTCTTCCAATAAAATAACCTGTGAAATAGAAACCATAATTAAGGACCCCGAAAAAGAGGTTAATATTTACTAGGATGAATACCTAATTTTGCAAAAAGATGGTTAAACTTTTTATACATCGATGTGTTCTAATGGTTGCTTATCTTGTTTATAATACGTTTGCTAGGGGGTGTCAGAATCAATCGAACACCCGGTACATATAAATATTGAGGCATCGGGGCTTATTCCGGAGGCTCGGAGAATAATTCCCAATGGAAGGAGCAAAGTTATATAGAAAAGAATACATGGAATTGGTTCGAAAAATCCCGCTGGGAGCGACACCATCGCCCAAATCCTGCAACGACGTACACCGATGTAAACACGCACCACCACATAGACAACAAAATAGCGGGGCTTTCAAAATGCACCAATCAGCGTTCAACATTTAGAAGTAGCCAATCAGCGATGGGCTTAACCGATGGTGGTGCTCCCAACGGGATTTCGAAAATTTTCAAGGTCAAATTGAAGCGCCCCAACTCCCAACTTAGTATTCTATGCAACTTTGTGAAGGAGTCTTAGTTGCGAGCTGGAGCCCCGCATACGAAATTGAAAGAGCTTAGCTGTGGAGCTTAAGCCTAACAGCTCCGGAACTGGAGCCTAATATGTAGGAGTTGGAGTCGAACAGAGAGCCAAAAGAGTACGATTCGGCAACGAGAGTCTAGCATTTAAGTTGGAAGGCACCCAGCCCTGCATCCGGACATACGACGAGATTGGAACAAAAAATCTAGCTTTGGAACTGGAACTGAAAGAGCATGACTCGGGAGTGGGAGCCTAGCATTTAAATTGAAAAGAGTCTAGCTCTGGAGTTGGACATGCAACGAAATTAAAACAAAAAAAAACTGTCTTTGGAAGTACGGAACAGGAGCCGAACAATAAACCAAAAGAGCACGATGATTGGGAGTTTAGTACTTACAATGAAAGGCACATACCTCCGGAACTAAAGTCAAACAGTGAACTAAAGGAGCCTGGCTTGAGAGCAAGAGCTTAGCGTTAAAATAAAAGGAGCCCAACTCCGGGGCTGGAGCCTGACACGTGAAATAAAAATTTCAAAAGAATCCAGCTCCGATGCTCCAGATTTGGAGCAAAAAGAGGGAGCGGGTGTCTAACATTTAAAATAGACGGAGCCTAGCCCCAGAGCTACACATGCAACAATATTAAAATATTAAAAGCCAACTGTGGAACTGGAACTGAACAAATGAGCCAAAAGAGTACAACTCAGGAGGAGGAATGCAAAACTTAAAATGGAAGGAGTTCAGCTCCGGAGCCAGAGATGCGAAATGGAAAAAAAGAACTCCGAAGCTGGAGCCGAACAATGAACCAAAAGAGCCTGGCTTGGGAGCGGCAGCCTAATATTAAAATAAAAGGAGCCTAACTTCAGACCCAAAGCGTTATATACGAAGTCACAACTACCCAGCTCCGATGCTCTGAAACTGGAGCCAAAAGAGTATGATTTGGGAGCGAGAGTCTTGCATCTAAAAGGTAGGAAGCCTAGCTCTGGAGCTAGACATGTGATGAAATTAAAAGGAAAACTGGCTCCGGAAGCGGAGCTGAACAATGAACCGAAAGAGTATGATTTGAGAGCAAGAGCGTAGAAATTGGAACGAAACAGCCTAGTTTCGGAGCCGGACATGCGAAATTGAAAAAAAAATTGCTCCGGAGCTGGAGCCGAGAGATGAACCGGAGCAAGGCTCAGAATTGCAAGCATAGTATAAAAATGGAAAGAGCATGGCTCCGGTGTGGGAACCTTACATGCAAAATTAAAACAGCCCGGCTCTAATGCTTTGGAGCTGAAGCCCCGAAATCAATAGAAGCAGTATAAATCGAGAGCGGGAGCCTATAGTTCTGTATAATTGCTCGTTGTCACCGTCAGAACGAATTCAAAATTACCTACAAGAAGAACAGGGATAAAGTAATATCGCTAGAACCACCCAACCTCTTGCTTTTTAGCGTGATTTTCTGTCACATCTATTGTCAATGTAAACCAAGATACTACAGGCCATCGATCAACGATGAATGGAGGAAGGGGGGAGTCCAAGGAAATGCGTTTTTAAGCCCCAGAAGACCATTGAGATCATTTTCGGTCATGTCAGATACTTATTCCATTTTATTTTTTTCTTATTTTTTCCCTGAAATTAAAAATAATTTGCTTAGCTCGATACCGACGAAAACTGGTAAAATTTAGACAGTGAGCTTGAATTGGCGACGGATTTGATAGTTTTGAGTGGGAAAAACCTCGGGTCAAAATTCAGTTATGCCTAAATTTTAAGGTAGGTGTAATGAGAGGCAAAAATCTCAAGGATTGTTTCTTTTTGTGCCAATTGATAGATAATCATAACTTGTACAACATAACTAAAAATTAGCCTACTAAGTAAATTAAGAATGGAAATATAGGAGGGGGTTTCCCCCGTTTTGACCTTGAAAACACGTTTTTTCTTACCCTGTCTCCTCTTCAAATTAAGCTAAACAATTTTAATTAGGTATGTAGACTTGGTAGGAGCGATAGATGTGCTTTTTGGTAGGTTCGAACCTCACACCCATTGCACCCTCTCCCAGCCTTAAAAAAGTACCTTTTAAGCGAGTTTTCTTATTTTTCGAGTCTGTCCTTCGCATATCTCCCCCCCCCCCCAAATTGAGCTAGAAGGCTGAAATTTGGCGTATAGATTTATTACAGGTCATAGATGTACTTTTTAGGAGTTTCAACTTTTCAGGCCCCTTGCAGTGAGCTCTCACAGGCTCAAAAAGTAGTTTTTTGGACGGTTTTTCTTTTTTTTTTGAGTTTATCCCACACGTATCTCCCCTACTTATTTAGCTAGGAAGTTGAAATTTGGTACGTAAATTTAGTAGTTGCTCTAAATGTGCCTTTTCGAGGTTGTCCGGCGTCGTGGCCTTTAGCGTCCGCAGTTAACTACAAAATTAGCATAATTTGAAAATATCCAACAGATATAAATAAAAGGTAATATATAAAGAGTATAACAGGTGAGAAAAGAAATTAACATACGTATCATAATTTGGTAAATTAGTAGATATTAACGAACAGCTGTAGATAAAAGGTAATAAATAAAATGTAAGAAGTAAAGAGTGTGACGTGTAGGAAAAATTTTAGCAATGAAAGAACCTGAGGTTCATAATAGGTCATATAAGCCTGCTTTTGCAAGGAACAGAAATAGCCTCTTCAGATATTCATTTCAATGATTAACCACGTTAAGCCTTTAGTTTTTTTTTATTTTTTCGGTCGAGGCCTAGCTAGTCTCTCTTTCAAAGACTTTGCCAGTCTACCATCCAGATTTATTGGGAACTTATCTGTGACCTTACCTGATCTCTAAACGGCAGAGCAGCAAAAGAAGGTAAATTCTTAGCCCATTTGACCGCCATAAACAATAACCTAGCAGAAGTCTCGTAAATATTCTCATGAACCGGGTTATAAAATGGTGGCAAAGGTTCAAATGGCAGTGACTGCGAACTAGTTGTAGTCGGCGTTATACCCTCGGATGGCTGAGGAGGATCTTCATTGGTCACATCTATACTGTCCTCTGAATATCCGCGAAAACAGACAAAAAAAACAACAACAACCATAAATAAATAACAAATTAATTGGCCAAATTGCCTTCTTTAGAAATCACTTACCATCATCGGGTACGTCGTTATTTTTCGTATCATTTTCAGGCGGTGTTGCCGGATTACATAAGGCTGTAGTGGTAGTCTGCGGATACCTCAAAGGAGACAAGCCCAAAGCTACCGATATCGGAGGCCTTTACGACACGCGAAAAATCAGAAATCATACGTAATAGATTATTAATCGTTGCTGTATAAAAGATGAATTAAAATGATAAGAGGAAATAAAAAAAACCTACAGGGAAATTGAATAATAATAAAAAGCTATAGATGGTTAAATAGACCATACCATTGATCCATTGAGGCGCAGATTATACGCGTAATCTACGTATAACCTACATAATGGCGCAGGGTAAAGGGATGGTCGTCGTCGGCGGTGGGACGGCGGGTAGAATAAATCTGTTATATTTTGAATATTTCCCGAGGGATGTTTATTTGACAGGTCAGTGGCGTTATATAGTGCGTATTGTACACTTCATTGGGGTGTATGTGCTCGGCGTGCAAATTGAATTTTACTCTCGTATAGGGGATACTTTGGTAACATGCCACCTGCACCTCGTGTCAAAATAAATCCCGACCACGACTATTAATCAAAAGTCAGAATAACTAAATGATTCAACGATTCTCCCTTTTTACTTATGTACTACTTTCGACAAATATCCCGCAATTCGTCTACGTACCAATACTGTCGTACATTGCTCTCATGTTCGGATGTGTGTGTAAGTGTATTCGAAATGTATTTATCTTTCGAAAATAAAAATAAAATACTACGAAAGTGATGTTTCCTTGCTTTTTTTAGTCCCTCCATTTATTTAGCCAATATTTTTTATGAACGTAAAAAGATAGGTATTCGAAATCTGGTTAAAATGTTAGCAATTTCGTGAAATATAAATTTTTATACGAAAATTGACATCGATAAAAATAACCATTGCAAAATTTTCTACAAAAAGGGGTCACGTTCATATTTTGAAAAAATATCACTTTATGGGGTCAGTTTCCAAGTTTAATGATATTCTCGCTTTCGAACATATAAAATAAGCGTCAAATTCGTAGGCAGCAAGATTTTTCACAGCTTCAACAGAGGGGCTATTATTTCTCTATATTTTTTTTTATTTTTTTATTTCAATAACAAAGTGTAGACTAAGACTTGAAATATGAAGAAAGCGAAGAGATTGAATACATTCACGTAAACCAGATTCCTCATTATACCTGAAGAAAGAACTTTCAAGAAGTGGGGTCTACTATTGTATTTGCCCTGAATCTTAGTATGTTTGTTCTTAACATCGAATTTATTTATTTTATCATTTAATTTCAGTCTGACGCGATAATTCGAGAAAAACTCGACGGATCGAGTGGCAACTTTCATCATTGATTAAGTGGGTTGAAAACAGCTGTACATATTTTGTATATAATTTAAGGCTTTTGCAATTTTCTTCCAAAGTTCCCCAAAGTTTGACGTACAACAGTTTTTTTCCCATACTTCAGGTCACTTTTGAAACATTTTTCAACATTTTTTCACGATTTTTCATCAATTTTTTGCACTTTTTACCAATTTTTGGCTAATTTTGATGAGTTTTATTCATTTTTGTTAAATTTTTGCAAATTTTTCAACATTTTTTTTTTCATTTTAGATAAATTTTCTGCGTTCTTTTTTGTATTTTTGTCAATAGTTTACCCAATTTTCAATGGTATTTATAATATTTTAGGTTAATTTTCTTACATTTTGTAAACACTATATCGTGATTTTTGATTAATTTTCTTTATTTGTAATGCATTTTTGGCAATTTTTACTCAATTTTTGAGGATAAAAAATTTTTTATCATCTTTTAGACAAATTTTAACTAGCTTTTTAATATTTTTTCGTGATTTTTGACCAATTTTCTGCATTACTTTTTCCATATTTTTGGTGAATTTCCACAACTTTCTCAACATTTTTTTGGTAAATTTGCTGCACTTTTTTTCGTATTTTTGTCCATTTTACACGCAATTTTCGATGAATTTTAACGATTTGTTTCTCATTTTAAGTCGGTTCTCACCACGTTTTCAACATTCTTTCGTAACTTTTCATAAAATTCCCTCATTTAAATGTTTTTTTTTTTTAAATTATTGTTTAATTTTCACATAATTTTAAACATTTTTTGGGATTGTTGATAACTTTTAACAAATTTTTTCACATTTCAACCTATTTTTCAATACTTTTTCGTAGTTTTTGATCAATTTTCGAAGAATTTTAACAATTTTTTTTTAATTTTAAGTCCACTTTATAATAACATTGAACACTTTTTCATGATTTTTCATCAATTTTCTGCATTTTTAACGCATTTTTGTTAATTTTTTACTCAATTTCCGACAGTTTCTATAAATTTTTTACAATTGTTAACCAATTTTCTTCAACTTTACACAAATTTTTCCATTTTTAAGCACTTTTTTGTGTTTTTTGATAAATTTTTGATGATTTTTAACGATTTTTTTTTTTTAAATTTTAGGCCAATTTTCATCGCAGTTTTTGTTTGGTTTTCAACAACTTTTAAGCCATTTTGAAGTATTTCTGGGCAATTTTCATCTAATTTTCCACATTTTTTCATGATTTTTGAATCGTTTTCCGAATTTTTTAATTCATTTTTGGCATTTTTAAATCAATTTTCAATATTTTTTAGCGATTTTTATCATATTTCGTGCCAATTTTCTGGTTTATTCAATTGACCGTATTTTTTTTTTAATTTTTGGTCAATTTTCATTTCGTTTTTGACATTTTTTGTAATTTTTGATCAATTTTCGACGACTTGAAGCGATTTTTTTTTTAAATTTAAGGCAATTTTCACCTACTTCTCAGCCTTATTTATGTGATTTTTTATCAATTTCTTGCATTTTTGACAATTTTTGACACAATTTTAAACGTATTTCCACGCCTCTTTTTACATTTTTACATGCTTTCCAACATTTTTTTGCAATTGTCACCTGTTTTTCAACATTTTTTCGCGGTTTTTGATCAATTTTCGATGACTTTTAACAATTTTTTTCACATTTCAGGTCAATTTTTACCTAATTTTAATATTTTGCATGATTTTCGACTAATTTTCTGGTTTTTTATGCATTTTTGCCAATTTTTATTCAACTTTCGATAATTTTTTATTATATTTTGTCAATTTTCTCCATTTTTGGTATGTTTTTGTCCATTTTTTACTCAATTTTTGATAGTTATTTGTCAATATTTTAATATTGCACCCTTCATAACTTCCTTCCAAATAGATCTTAGGGGCTGAAATTTTGGTTGTGGAGATAATTTTGAATGCTGTACACAGATGTAAAAAATTTTTTTCATTTGGCGGATAACGCTGGGGGCTGCTTGCTTACGTTTCATTGTTTTTTTTTGATTAGCAACATTTCTTTAAAACGGAAAAAATTCCGATCAAATGCCTTTTCAAATGGATTTGACCATTCCATCACTTCGAATCAACATCATTCGTAGTATTAACGTATTAAACTCCATTGTTATTGATTTGCAAGGTTGCAGCTTTCCTGTTTTCCTTACCTTAAAATGGAATTCAATAAAATGAAAAATTGATACAAAGAGTATGGCTGTGTAAGGGGAGATTTTGGCCCTAGCCCTGATTTTCGATAGAATGCCGCCAAATGGGGTACATCGATGTGAAAATTTTTTGAAAAAAATGTTGATTCCCCCTTCCCCTCATTTCGAAGTTATGGTCATTTTATCGCATGATTTTCGATAATTTTTCATTTCAACAAAAGCGAATCAAATTTTCTTTTCTTTGGCGCAAAGTTACACACCTTATTAGAGGGGATATTTACGATAATTTTTTCATCAATTTTGGCGCACTCTTTTTCGTGGTTTTGGTCATTTGACATTTTCAACCGTAAAAAAAAATACTTGATAGCGAAGTTCGACCACTTTTTGTAAAAATATCTCACCACTTTGTACCGACCTGTTTATAAGGTCGATCAACCAAGGGAATACTTTTTGTAGAATTTCAAGATTTTCACGCCCAGTGTTAAGTAAATGGGGGGGGGGGGGGGAACTTAAATTTGGTGGCTCAGGTTTG
>FIZR01002435.1:0-29799 GCA_900060175.1 Ferrisia virgata
AGTGCTATCAAAAAACCCATGTTACCATTGATTTATTGAATTTTTGTTCAAAAAAATGCTACTTATGGTCCGCATATTTATCAGTATAGAAACATCATCAAAAGATTTATCATTTGATTTTTCAAAAGTTCACGCTCAAATTTACAGTTTACAGTAAGGCCTATTTTTTATCATTCTCTCATTCTATATTTTTATGTTACTTTTTTTTCTGCAGCTGGACCAGGGGCAAAGAGTAATATATTCTTTTTCATGTTGAAATTTTCCTAATAAATAGTTGAATGTTGAAATTGTTTACTTTCATTACTTGACTTTTGTAACTAGGCAATAGTTTCACTCATTTTTCAAATGGTAATAGGTACTAGTTTTTAACTTCTAAAAACAAAAATTTTTCCAACTTCCTATATGCCAAAAATGCATATAAAAGCTAATACACCCTATCTTAACATGTGAAGTGGTAGAAAATGCGCCAGGTGTGAGGTGGGAGATCAAGGCTGGAGTGAATTTTGAAAATTTTTTTGCTTTCATTCACACAAATTTTCGAATTTAAATTTAAGGTTGGGCTTATTCTATGCAAAAATCACGATTAAATATTTTTTACATAATTTTGCACAATTTTTTAAACATTTACACCAGTAAGAAAATAAGCACTAGTTTACTACTAGTCAACAGAACTAGTTGTTTTGTTGTCGAAATTATTAGTAGTAAACTACTAGTTCTTTCTATAAGGGACATTTTTACAATAATTCCACCCCTGGCTGAAAACTGAAAAATCATGTATTAACAACGCTGAATAAATTTCTAAATTATTACCCCTCCCACTTCAGACCTTCAGACTTCAATGATTTAGTATGTACAATATGAATGAAAAAAAAGAATTTTCAAGATTATGAGCTATTCAATGAAGTCTATAGGATGTGGAGGGAGACTTTTAAGGTAGTAGCCCCCTTCATCAATAGATTAACCTAATTTTGCATTCCTAACGTCATTTTCATATGAATCGGCCTCACTCTGCAAATATCAGTCACTAATTTTAAGATTAGATAAACACCAAGAAGTATATCAAGCTTGAATTTTGAAATTTCCGGCAAAAAAAAAACAAGAAATTCATTATTTTCTGAAATTTTTTGGGATCCAACAACACAAGAGCGGTTTTTGATGAAATATTCTGATCAATAAAGGTGAAATGCCATTCAGAGTTGGGGAGCCTCGTCCTCACTTTCCTGGGCTCAAGTGGTTAAATGTACAAGTAAAAATCTAACGGTCAAGCAGACAAGCCCGAATTAAGAATATGTGAGGTCTGCGACTGGTTGTGACTTTAAGGGCTCTGTCTGTTTTCCTATTACCACCCCCTCCCCCCCACACACATAATTTTTTATTTACTTCGTAGGCACATGAAATTCAAAACGTTGATGTAAAAATTAATTTATTCGAATATTTTTCACAACAAAACTGCGAGAAAAGTAATGTTCAAGAATGCAACTTAAAAAATGTCAACTATAATTATAAAATTTTCAACCTAAATACTATTTTTACCGATCTTAAGCAACGATTGCCATAGTGCGAGGGCTGTTGATGCCCAGGGGAAGTGAGGGCGTAAATTGTTGGGAAAAGCTCATTTTTAATGGCCAAAGAATGTATTTTTAGAAAAAATTTGGTCACATCTTCTGAAAAATTTCGGCCACTAGAGTGTCGAGGCTTGAGTGGAATTACGAAGTCAAGAGTCATGTTAAAGGTAAAAGATAGAAATTACATAGCATTTATGCATGCTTATTTATGAAAAAAAAAAAAAAAAAAAAAAAACCCGAAAAAAAAAAAAAAGGTAAAAGATAGAAATTAAATAGCATTTATGCATGCTTATTTATGAAAAAAAAAAAAAAAAAAAAAAAACCCGGAAAAAAAAAAAAAAAAAAAAAAAAAACTCGAGAAAGAAAAATAAGGAGAGAAGTAGCTTTAAAAGATTATAGGATGCCACCACCCTCCTGGTCAGCTGGGAAAATTGTCAAAAAATTTTGTGGTGAAAAAAAGAGAAAAATTAAGCCAACATGAAGTTTAGAAAATCTGGAAATCAGAAGCTCTTGAATTATTTTTTTACGATACAAATAAAAGTTTATAAACATCATGAAACCACCTACTGTACGATTAATACTTCAAAAGGATCAAATAAAAAATATGGGCATTGTCAAGAACAAGGGACCGATCTAATCCAAGTTGGCACCGAGCCACCTAATTCTTAACATGCCCCTGAATACTGTTCATTTAAGTGTATTCAAACTTACACTCATAGACAGAGTTTGGTTGTTTGGTTGAGGGGGGGGGGAGGCCAAGTTCATAGGATAGTAAAAAAAAAAAATGAAATGAATATTTACATTTGAGCTAGTTAAAAATATTTTTGTAGGGGGAGAGGAGGGGATTGGAAGCTTAATATTTGAGATGAAATGGAAATGTACGAATAACTGTGCAAAGCGAGAACGAAATTTGAAAAAAAAATTGGGTTTTTAGTGGAAAAACGGTGCATTTTTCGAAGTTTTTGCTTCAATTTTGTAGCTTTTACGAGAAAAAAGATGGAAGTTTCTTAGCAAAATTGTTTCAAAATGTTACCACATAAATTCAATATTTTCATGATGTTCTGAACATTTTTTAAAAAATTCAATTGATTTCAAAAAGTTTTCAGTCATTTGTTAGGTATTCATCATGCATAAAAAAATTTTCAGGGGGGAGGGGGGGTAATTCAGCAATTGGGGAGCTTGGCCCCCTCTTAAATTCGCTTATGCTTACACCACATGCGTATCAAATAGGGAACAGCTACAATTTTTGCAAATTGGCAATAATCTGTAATGAATATTTTTCATATATTTTTGATGAATTATTTGTGCTTTTTAAAAGAGATGACTTTGTTTAAAAATGGAAGTTTTATCAGTATCTTTTATGAGAAGTTTGGAATAAAATTTCTCGATGTCAAACCTATAGTTAAAGAGGGGATCGGGCTAGACCAATGAGACATGCACTTCACCGAATTGTTATATCGAAACGAATGTTAAATCTTGGCATTACTTTGAAGTTGAAAAACAATCCCATTTTCATATCAGTACCGAGGCCTTCATTAAGCCCAAATTTGAAAAAAAAAAAAAAAAATGGAATAAGTTCAATCAAACCTACGTTTTCTGACAGTCATATCGATATATTATTTTCATCATTCTTCCAAACCATTTTTACTCCTGCAAAGAGTAAAAAACTCGCATTTCGCATATTTTCCCCATTCATCGATATTTCCTCATAAAACAATCTCTCTCCGACCTTGAACTCGAGTCGGTCGAATTTATTTACATCGTGTACTGCTCAAAAACAGATTCGATTTTCAACCGCTGGTTTATTCATTCATTCGATCGTTGACCCTATTCACGATTGATTTCCTTATGTGAAAAAATTCACGCTACGACCTTGAATATGAAATCGAGTTTTTGTTATCCACTTCTACACACAACCACAGCCACAGACGTACGTACGTATGTAGATATGTGACTGGCTACGACCATGGTGGTGGCCGAATCGATGCAGGAGCTTGCCGATATGGTGCCCATGCCCATTTTCGTTCGTTCGTTTTGAATACGTATATATATATATATATGTAGTAGGTAGGTAGGTAAGTACAGTAAGTACGTTGTGTGTATTGTAAAAGGGGTTGATTTTTCTCTCTACCCCACGTTACGAAGATAATTGTAATAGTCACGCCCATTAAATATGCCAAACTATGCGCGGGGGATGCAAGATACAGCTCTATCTGTCGTTATTTTCATGTAACTTGCATGTAAATGTGTACGTAATGCATATGAGGATATCGTATATATATATATGAGTATGTAGATAGGTAATGAGTGTACCTATTCGTAGTATTATTTGACTTAATTTTATCAGTTTTTTTTTTTTTTAATAGGCACCTGCCACGTACCAATGTTTTAGATCCGAAAACGATCAGCTTTTAGGGGGCCTGGTCGAAAGATACCTCGTCGATTATCCATCGTAAAATAATCGATTTTTTGATTAAATATTGAATTGAAAAATGCTTAAGATAGGTTCATAAAAAACTACCAATTTATTTACTTACCCTGCGATTTTTAAACGAATGAAAACAAAATTACAATAAAAAGAAAAGGAGAAGCAAGAAAAAAACAATACTCGTCCAAAATAACTGCAACAAACCACAACAACCGAGGTTGTGAACTCTTTCGAAAAGACACTGTCGATGAAAAAAATAACCAGGTGGTATTTATAAGATATTTTTTGTATTCGTTTCCACCGCAAAGTTCATCAACTTGGTTAGCTCGATTATCCATGCAACGGATGAGACTTGTTTATAATATATAGATAAAGGTGTGCGTTTAAATTACATAATAAATATCCGAATTAATTTGCATATACGTCTGCGACGAATGCAAAACCTGCACCAGATTAAAAATAGACAAGACGACGATTTTTTTTTTTTTTTTTAAATACTAAAATACTTATGTAGGTATAAGAAACACATCCATGCTCACGTAGGTGTATAGAGTAATAGTATCAGTATTAAAAATACATATTCGATATTCGTATAGTCACAGCATCACCACATAGCAACAATACCGATAGAGAAAAAAAAGAAAAGAATAAAACCCCATGGAAGTTTTCCTCTTCTATATATTTTCCACCAACGACGACGGCCATTTCGATTATCATTAAAAGAAGCGTATAGCGTGGCAAGATAACACGAGCTATTTTCCGCAGTGTTCCTAATAGGGCTTTAATTTAAGCCAATCAACTTGGTTCTACACTTCGAGACAGATAAAGCCCCTTGTCCGGCAATTAGATAAATGACCATTTCCCGTTGTCCATTGTGAAAGAAAAAGAAAAAAAAAAAAAAGGTGTACGAGACTCCCTTTTTCTAATGACCTTTTATCTGTCCGTTTTTGTTCTTAATTCCCGATAGGATTAACTCCCTTTATTGCTCCAAATAGTTGGTATACTGTACGCATTATTATAGGCTCAGAAGAGAACGTTTTTCACCGTAAGTATTCGTTTTACACGTCGTCCGTGTAAGTACCTGCCTACATCTATATTGGGTACAATGTACCTACATTGTATCTGTATCGTATACTTACATTGAACTTACACGTACCGACTCTTCCAAGTTCAAATTATCAACGTTGAAGCACGTGCTTTTTTTCGTTCAACGTTCCCTGCAATGTTTTCTTCGCTTTCTTTTTTTTTACACCCTTACGAAAAGTTGTCGAGTTTTTCACACCCGTAATGCTATCTATCTGCAAACGAGCGTATTTTTATCACTAAAAGAGGGAAAAAATTCTGCAGCGAAGCAATGTGCAACTGGTGTTAGTTTAGATTTTCTTAAACGATTGGTTAAAAATGGTACTTTTTTATGGTGGCAATTGTAGGTAATTTTTGACTGAAATTAAAAAAAAACAATATGCTTCCTGCATTAAAGTTTGACTATTGAATTTTTTCCTCCTACACTTTTAGGAGTGAGGATTACAATTTTAAAAATTTAATATTCTTCCTACTCCTTTTCCTCCTCTAAATTTTGTATTACATGCCTGATTACATTTACATCTCACTCATGAATAGTACATGAATCGTTACCAACAGGTCTCAGTCCCTTATAACCATTTTTATGGTCTGTCAGTTTTGTACATAACCAAAGATCCACACAATTGTTTCAAATTCCAGCCACCCCTCTCCTCTTGTACTTCCTTCCTACATCTGTAATCCAAGTAACAGTCTAGGGTATCCTAATATCATCATCATCATCAGTAGGCCTCAGTCGCTAACGACCTTATTGCACCTAGAAGAGCGTGCCATCTATCACGATCCCATGCCTATGAAGCAGCTCTTACCACAGAGCCCATTCGCGCTTTGATGATTTCAGACCACCTGATCAGAGATTTTCCTCTCCCTCTTTTACCAGGGGCCTTACCAAAGAGAATGTCTTTTTCAAGACTTCCACCTTCTCTCCTGGTCACATGTCCAAAATACCATAGAATGCGTCTCTCAAATGAAACACTTAGCCCGACTGGCTCCTGTATTTCCTTGATGATTGAAATGTTGGTTCATCACGCTGTCCAGAGTATCCTCAACATCCTTTGCCAGACCCACATCTCAAAGGCGTCGATTCTTCTTTCATCATCTGCCTTCAACGTCCATGTTTCCGCAGCAAATAGGAAAGCAGAAAAAACAAGTGACTGTATTAGTCTCTTCCTTGTCTTTCTGGATAACTTTTTATTACATGTGACACTACGCAGTCTGGTCATAGCTGATTTGCGCAGAATGATTCGACACTGTATTTCTGCCAACGAGCCTCCATCTGCTTCGATGATGAAGCCTAAATATATGAAAGCTGGAAGACATTTGGCACGATCCATCACCAGGACTTTCATTTTTGATGCATTAATACGAAGTTTATAAGTTTTTCGCCAGGTTGACAAGCTTCACCATTTTCTCTTCATCCGAAGCAATAAAGGTGGTATCATCTGCATATTGCAGATTAGAGATTTTTCCTCCTCCAATGGAAATACCACCTGACTAATGTTCTAGAGCCTCGCAAATTATGTGCTGACTAAAGATGTTGAATAACCACTGGGATAATATGCATTCTTGACATCCCCCCTGATCTATTTGAAAAGCTTCAGATTCTTCATCATCAACTCTCACCACCGTAGAGTTGAACTCATATAGGGACTCCACGAAATCTACTAATGAACAGGAACTCCCATCTCTGTTAAAAGTTTGAAGAGATTCTTCCAACTCACGCAGTCAACGGCTTTGTTGTAATCTATGAAACACATCACCACAGGTATATTGAACTCCCTGCACTATTTGATGATTTGTCGGACATTTATTATCTGTTCCCTTGTGCTTCTTCCTTACATTTATCCGGCTTGTTCAGTTAAAATTTACCTACATAGATACACCTTGATCCGGTTGTTTAGGATTTGTAACATGACTTTGCTGCCATGTAGAATTGGAGCGATTGTTCAATAATTAGAGCATAATCTTGTATCTCCTTTCTTATGCAAGAGAACAGTAGTTCATTTACAACTCTGCAATATCACACTGCAGGATTGCCATACTGCTTTGATTCCATTTTCACCATGAGCCTGCCACAATTCAGCTTCAATACCATCGTAACCCGGTGCTTTGCGTTTTTTTTTATCGCATTCATCACCTCCCTTATTTCATCAAACGAGATGTTTGGCTCGTCTTCACCAGTCACTTTGACTGTGGAAGACCAAAGATAAACCAACTGATTCCTATAGTCGAAGTGAAATACTCAAGTACAAAAATAAATTCTATAGGCAGAAAAAATCATTTTGACCATTTACAGGTAGATGTGGTATATCTAAAATTTACTCCATCTCCTTTTACTCCTCTCATCCTCCTTAGGAGGTTGAAAAAATTCAACTTGCTGAGTCAAAATTCAAGCACATGTCTGATCGAAGAGAAAGTCCAAAAGCAATAGCATAACCTGCGGAGAAACTCGAGAATCATCTGACTTCAGTCCAAAAAGGGCACAGGATATGTAGAATTGTAGACTTGTTCATAGGTAAATTTATGTACTACCCTGAGATTTAAAAATTTTTCTTTCTCGATGAATGAATTACCCTCCCCCTTCTCCTCAAAATGCAAGTCGCAGTATTCTTGTCAATTTTTGATAGAAATATTTAATAACTTTTTTTTCTAGAAATTTGATCAGCTTGATCTTTTTAATTCAACTTATTTCTGGTATCTTTATTTGGTACGAACTTGTTGGAGGAAAATGTGTTTTAGCTGCATATGTGAAGAGATGCTCCTCTCCAATTTTGGATATGTTGTTCTAGGGTTGGTGCAATTAGGGACGTCGAGTATTTCAGAGAGGGACAGGGGGTGTTTACATTCTCCCCCAACAGCTACGAAAGATGGTAAAAACAATTTGTAATCTGAAAAAGTTGACAAAAAGTAGGTAGAAAAAAAAACATAAATAATAATAACACCATTTTAATTTTTAAACAAAATAAGGTTTTTTTATTTCAGTAAAGCAGTATATTTTAGTGAGACATCCAATGAAGAACTAAATAGTAATAGTTTCAACAAATTTGTTAAATTGGTCCTTAATAAAAGTTTTTGTTCGCGAAATCTTTTAAGTTTTTCCTTTTCATAACATTTTGAAAACTTCATCCTTTTTATTTTCATGAATTTGCACCCAAAAAACAGTCTTTGTTACACCATAAGAACCCTGCAGTGGTGGAAATACTGATGAAGGTGTGAGGGGGGGTAGTTTAAACTCCTTTCCCCCGAAGTGATTTTTTTCAAGTAAAAATTCATTTTTGCTCGCGAAAAAAGTGAAATTCAGCGTTCAGAGCTTAGAAATATGTCAAAATACCCATTTTTGACCTCTGACCCCCAAAATCTTACAAAATTTTCGCTTTCACTGGACCCCCCCTCACCAACCTGATTGCAGCCGTAGTTATGCAACTGAAATCCTGTATTTCACTTTGCAAAAAAAAAGTTAAAAATTAGGTATAGATCTTTCCCTCCCATCAAATAAAAGTTGGCTTTGTTACGTCCCAAAAATTTTCAACTACAAATTAATCCTCCGTTCATTTAGATGCTTAATTCGAAATAAGTACTTGGCCTTCCTTCTTCCGTAAGATAACAAACATTTGACCTATGAACATTTTATTTTTTTTATTTTTATACCTAAAACGATAAAATGATGAGGTAATTAAACCAAAGCAAGAAAAAATCGAGGATTTTGTGTCGAATATCAAATTTTTATTTCGATAACCTTTGGCAAGGTAAGAGAACCCAGTAATTCTGAATTCAAATAAAAAACAATATAACGAGCATTGTTTCCGAAACAATTAAAAAAAGAATCAAACTGTTAAAATTCTTTATTAAACAATAACAAAATTAAAATACAATATATCACAGATTAAGTAAAATTAAATTGTAATAATTCAGTCGTATCGAAACACTTTACAATATGTCTCAATTCTCATACCTAATAATAATATAGGCCTTATGAATTACGTCAATTTTGGACTATGACCAAAATAATCACTAAAAATTCTAACTATACCTAATGAAAAAAAAAAAAAAAAAAAAAACGATCCTTTGGTTCAACATACGTATTCTTTGAAGGTGATTGATTTTATTTAGGTATAAATAATTTCACTGAAAGATGTTGCTGAGGGAACACATTTAATGTGGGAAATTTTAAATCAGTCTTAATAATCCACTCTTTCGAGTACTTCGATGAAACCTCAATGCATTATGAGGAAAATACATAACACAATACACCAATTTGTATATTTCGCCGTCGATGCATCAGAAGGAGTAATCGGTTCGGAGTTGAATATCTCTTGAGGTTCGCTATCACATTGCATAAGTGGATACTCGAATGCTGTCGGTCTTGCCTTAGGCCCTTGTGCAGCATTAATTGTACCTTCATCTCCCAACAGTAAAATATACGAGCTATCGTTGCCCCAGCTGTAGTAATAATCCATGTCTAATTTAATAATATCGTAACGTACTGCAGGAATAACTATATCGATAGATGGGCATCCTTGCTTAGATGGGATTTCTTTTTTTACGTTGAGCTGCAACATAAAGATGCACAATTTCTACCATAAATAAATAAAAAAACAAAACCATCTCAACTGGAGCGAGTTAAACACAGCGCGTTAATGCGTAACCGTAAAAAAAAAAAAAAAAAAGAATGAAAAGTATCCTTCGAGTCACGTATATTACACATAAGAAGTACATATTATAAACAAATAGCGGGGGTAGTTTTGACCGGATACATTAATTTCCTAAGGTTTTGCTACCCTCGATGTTTACTCGACGTCGTCGATGACGTTCTCTCCCTCGGTGTAATTTTTTTTCTCGTTAATTTCCGCTCAGCGTAATAACCTCCGGTATATCCACAGCTCTTTGCTACTTTATAGAACGATTTCTTAAAATGGGATTTTTTTCTGAAGTGATTTTTTTCCCACCCTAGTCTCAGGATCAAGTAGCCGGATAATTATACGCGTTTAAAATGTCAATTAAGCTTCTTTTTTTTATGTTACAGCAGAAACGAGGAAACATCTGCGGATTATGACTAATCTCGTCTACTCCATTATAAGAATTTAAAACGCGAAAAATATTTAATAAATTTTAAATCGCACCAAGAAGAAGAGGAACGGTAACGTTAATGTTAAATTTACGCAAAGTAACTATCTTTATAGTTAGCGACAGAGTAAAATTACAAACGCAAAATACAAAAATACGTCGAGATACCCGCGAAATTAACCAGAAAAATATCTGCCACATTGGTTGCTTTTTTTTTTCCTCTCGAGCAACCAGCAACGTGATACTTGGGAGTAAAATTGCACTTGTGGTTTTCTGCATCGTCGTTCGTACAAGGAAGAATTTTACTTATCTCGAACGTTTAATTTTCAAGTAGATACCGTTCTGTCTCCAGCTACGAAAGCACTTTGAAAAAGTAGAAGAAATTATCCGAAATGCATCGTCTTTTTAAATGTGTTGCAGGTGGAGTTTATGAAAAGTACAGAGTAATCGTTTTAAATTGCGGAAATACACGTACCGTACGAGCTCTAAATGATATTGTAAAGCTGGCATTTCCCTATAGCTAGGTACACGATTTCTAACTAACTTATTCGTCGTAAGTACCATGGCGAAAATAATTCATAGCACGGTTTATCTCGAGCTAGAGAATGTTTAATGCGTATGTACCTAATGTAGGTATACGATAGCTCGATGATGAAGGCTGTGGAACGATGCCAAGTGTTGTTTTAGTAAATTTTGTATGAGAAAATTATAATAAGGTTGAACAGTATTCGCAGGTACAACGTTTAGATGCCATAAATCATCCTTGCGTCGCATAAAACAACTTTACCCTCGAGATTATCTTCTTCATGGTCACCTGGTGATGTCGAATAGGCAACTTATCACACATGTGGAGGTGTATTGCTGGTCAGTCTAAGTTGGTATGCGTTTAGATGTTTGGTATA
Organism: Ferrisia virgata; assembly: GCA_900060175.1. Taxonomy (NCBI): domain Eukaryota; kingdom Metazoa; phylum Arthropoda; class Insecta; order Hemiptera; family Pseudococcidae; genus Ferrisia; species Ferrisia virgata. The sequence goes on from FIZR01002435.1 coordinate 11,040, forward strand.
GGGGTGGTCTAACCATATACTGATCAAAAGGGCCAACAAGTAGCAGAAAAATGGTCAGCTAATTTTTTATTTTTAGTCCTACATGCATTTTTTTTTGATAAATTGTCATATCAGGGTAATGAGTAAGGCACGTGCCAGTTTTGAGGTTTAAAAAAGGTAGAGAGGAGAGAAGGTCTGGGTTACTTAAAATTAAAAAATAAGAAAACCTTTGCCAAAAACTGATTTGTGAGGCTGTGAATAGGTGCAGTGGGACTCCAAAGACGAAACTCACAAAAGATATAATTAGGATGAGAAAAATCACCCATGAACCACTTTTTTGTACCTGTGGAGGAGTGCAATGAGGATGAGAAGTCGAAACTGCCAAAAACCAATTCCAAGTCCACCACTAAGTTTACATATCAAATTTAAATTTCCTAGCTCAATTTGGAGGGAAAATATTCGTGAGGAAAACTCATAAATTAGAAAAATTACTCCAAAACTTTTTTTGTAGAGCTGTAAGGCGCTGTGAAGGGATGTAATGCGGATGAAAAATTGAAACCGCTAAAAAACGAATCTAGGACCACCACCAAGTTTATACATCGCAATTTCAACTTCCTTGCTCAATTTGGAGGGGATATACGTGAGGGAAACTCATAAGTTAGAAAAACTTCCCAAAAATTTTCTCTAAAGCTGTGAGGAGCTATGAAGGGATGTAATGGGGATGAAAAATCGAAACTCAAAATATGAATTTAGGGCCGGCACTAAGTTTACATATCAAATTTTAATATTCCAACTCAATTTGGAGGGGAAATATGCGTGAGGGAAACTCATAAATTAGAAAAACCACCCAAAAACTTTTTTTTAGAGATTGAGGAGCTGTAAAGGGATGTAAAGGGGATGAGAAATCGAAATCTCCAAACATCACATCTAGGACTTCCACTTAGTTAATACACCATATTTCAACTTCCTAGCTCGATTAGGAGGGAAAATATGGGCGAATGGAATTCAAAAAATGAGAAGAACTGCCCAAAAAACTACTTTTTCAGAGCTGTGAAGGCATACAAATGGGATGTAAAATCTAAACCCCCAAAATACGAATCTAGGATCACCACCAAGTCTACATACCAAATTTCAACTACCTAGCTCAATTCAAAGGGGAAATATGCGTGGGGAAAACTCAAAAAATTAGAAAAACCACTTTTTTGAAGCTGTGAGGACCTGTGAAGGGATGTAATGGGAATGAAAAATCGAAACTCCCAAAATTTGAATTTAGGGCCGGCACTAAGTTTACATATCAAATTTTAATATTCTAACTCAATTTGGAGGGGAAATATGCGTGAAGAAAACTCCAAAAATTAGAAGAAAAAAATACCTCAAAAACTATTTTTTTGGAGATGTAAAGAGCTGCGAAGGGATACAATGGGAATGATAAGTCGAAACCCCACAGAGGTACATTTAAGACTCTTACTAAATGTACTAGTCACATTTCAAGCTCCTGGCTAAACATAGAGGGGAGATCTGCGTGAGATAGCCTTTTTTCAATGTCAAAAAGGGGTAAATCATTCATATTTCCCCACCTAATTGACTTAAGAAGCTGATTTTTGGATATGTTATGCAACTTTTCATTTTCTATCAGTTGGCTTAAAAATAAGCAATTCTTTCCATTTTTTTCATCTCACTACCCCCTCACCCAAATTTGAGCATACCTGAATTTCGATCAAAAGTTTTCCCCACTCATATATATTAAATGGGCTACTAATTAAAGCCCATTATCCAAATTTGACTAATTTTTGCTGGTATCGAGCCGAGTAAATGATTTTTAGTTTCGAAAAAAGAATGAATATCTGACATGGTTAAAAATAGCCTCAACCCAAAAAATTATTTGCTGCTAATTTAATCATATTTTACAAACCACCTCATCCTCACACACTTCATTTACTGGTTAATATAAGCCGCATTTGCAGCCCAAACCTCAAATTTTATACAAATTATTTTTCAAAATTACATATTGTTAAAAATCGTTTACCCAAACGCCTTAAATTTTTTAATAGGCAATCTATTCTAGCCATAAGTATTATTAATTACATATATTAAGGGTAAGGTTATTGCAGAACACCCTGTACTAATTGCCCTGCAGAAAAAGTACATGATTGGAACTTTTCTGATTTAATTGGGGGCCTCTCTAAATTTCTTTTTTTGGGGTTGGGAGGGGTTGAAATGTGATAGAAAAGTTAAAACCTTCAAAAGTTACATCATAGAATTTTACTGGGCGTACATAACAAATTTCAACCCCTTAATTTATTTTTATTAGCTGATGGGTGCAGGACAAATTTTCTTAAAAATCAATAAGTCGTAAAATCCTACATCTCCTCTCCTAATTGTTCTTAATACGTTGTAAAACTATTAATCTTCTTTTGATTAACTTAAAAACGGATCATGTTTGCAATTTTCATCCCTCTACAGCCCCTTCTCAAATTTTGGACATCGCTGAATTTTGAGTCAAAATCATACTCGTTTATATATATTTAATTTGCTCCCAATCTATGTATACCGACAGGATTATGACGATTTTGGTCACAATTTTCAGGATAAGAAATAAATCAAATAAATAAGCATAGATATCTAGCATGTCCAGAAATGGCCTTAATCATCTTTTAATAAGAATTTCGTTGATACTCCTTGCCCATTCCATATTTTACACTGGTCAACACCCCACAACAGCTAGGTTTTCTTTAACAAAATGTAAATAAGTAGATATAACAAATTACCTTCCAGTAATAAGCAATTCCACAAACCGGATCTGATTCAACACTTTCCAGAATATTTTGGTCGGTAATTGTTAGATATGATTTTTCAACATGAAAGTCAATATCAGTAGCTCCGTTGATCACGGTGGAGATGGGACCTTCTTCGTAGTACCCATTTGTGGTATGGATCATGAGTAAATTGGAACAGGCAAAATTGCTATAATATCTGATCTCCGATTCCCACGAATTCTCGAGTCGATTAAATCTGTACTTGCGGATTGTGTATAAGGCCTTTGATCTCGGCTCACAAGTTTGACTGATCCACTGACCATTACAGATGAGAGATAATGCGGCTGTGGCTGTCAGATGAGGTACGTGCATGTTGGTTTTCGTTGCAATTATGTTGCATATGAAGCAATCTTTTGTCTGGAAAAATTAAATACGATAAGATTTTTGAACGGCCAAACAGGGATTAGCTGTTCTTGTCACTGGAGATAAGAGAATGCGGTGGAGAGAAATTTTAAACATCACAACGGTAATGTTAACTTCACAGAGATCTCTACACTGAACTCCATTTTGTTAATTCTTCACTTTATTTATTAAAACTTTTGCAGGCTACTATCTTCCACTTCCCTAGTCTGTTCTGCCCCCCTCAAGAGACTATGAAGAGTCTCTTCACACGTCTTCGGTCAAAATTAATTTCAGCTAGTATTTTTGATAGAGGGAGTTTTTCGTGTTCAGGGGCATATCAGGCAACATATCACACATAGCTGCAATATAACTTGCCTACGCATTTGCTTTCAGGCGTTTGTATGATTAAAATTCGAAAAATACGCGAAATACAATTTTTTGCCAGATTTTCAAGATTGTGATTAACGATTCGAATTAAAAAAAAAAACGAAAATAAATTTAACTAAAGATAGAACCCTGCATTAGTAAAAGGTGAATGAATTTTAAATAAATTACAACTTCAAACAAAAAAAAACTAAGATAAAACACATCTGCTGAACATTCGTACGAGATACAAAACCATTCATATTTATCTAGATGTAAGTACCTACACATTTTAAATACGTTTTATTACATTTTAATCCGACGCCGTCGTAAAAATCCCTCTTAATAAGTAATTATTCAAAAAGAGCGAGAAAAAAAAAGAACCAAATTAAACATCTTTCGTCTACTAAAAGAGAAAAAAACCATTAGCTTATGCATAGTAAGCTTATAAACATGAATTAGACGCTGAATAACGAGGGAAAATGAAAAAAATAACTGACCTAAATAATTAGGAAAAATTTGATTTATTACCTCGTTAAGTAAAATTAATGGTAACTGAAATTTAAGAAGCTTCACACTACGCCCTTTATCCTGATACGAGCTACCGAGTAACAATTCATATCTAGCTTTCTTATCATCGATGGCAGGTCGCCTTTGGATACGGTAAATGGATAGCTCGTCGTACGATATGTTCATCGAAGAAAAACACCTCCATTCGACGTTTGCTCTTTTTGAACTCCTTATAATGTACGGATCTTCGCGAAATAAATAACGTAAAAATATTAATTATTACGTCACATTACATCGCACTCGTTAAATAGACTAGAAAAAAATCAAAGGTCGATTTTGTCGTACTTGCATTCCTTCTAAATGGATCTACTGTATCATCATCCAAATCCAAATTCGTTGGCGATCGATTTAGTACGACGTACTCAGTAAATATTTGCCAATCTTTTCCTATTGTTTTTGGGCAATCTGGACTAATCTTGGATTGCAAAGATTCGATATATGGAAGATCATGAGGTGTTACCGTTATCCTCGTAATCGTGTATTCTAATTTCGAGCTAGAGTAATCTTTATATTTATAAAATCCTCTGATCGAGACAACGTGAGAAATGGAAGAACAAGTATCATCCGAGTAGAAATATTGTAACAGATAAAACGTATTGTTTGGAAAAAACGTGTAACTTCTTAACATGAACAACGGGCCACTGCGTATTTCACATCTGTAAAATGACAGGAAATCATTATCATTGTGTAGGCATATTTCCTTTTTACTAATTTAAGCCAAAGTAATTACTTACGTGTAAGTAATGAGTATTTATTTCAAGTGATCTTATACTTGGGTAATATTACAAAAAAAAAAAACGTTAAAAATTATGGCTGAAAAACTTAACTTTTACGTCATTCAATCGGAGAGGAAAAAAATGATCAATGCTTGGCAAAAATATTATACCGACTTTAATTAAATTCCTTTTCGCGATAAAAAAAATTCGCGCATTCTTTGTAAAATTTCGATATTCGCGGAATTCTTTATTTTATCTTTGAAATAAATAGTTATAGGTAGTAGGTACCTGCCTAATTTGTAATTTGAAAGTAATAGATGAGATAAAAATAATAATTGGATGGGAATCTTTATGATAAAATAAAAAAGAAATCGCAACGCGGTTTACATTTTATTTTATTTTTTCAATACCTACCTACTCACGGTTATAGGTAGGTACCTGCGTTTCGACTGATAAAAAATAATATCATTCATCACGTAAATGAAAAAAAAGTCTCATATTTTGACTGACATTTAACACTAATTACTTCGCATGGCAGTACGACAGATACGTAGCGTTCATTTAAAAGCAATTACCCTCTATATTCTCGTTTATGTTTTGGCTTTAACGTCGTAATTGTCGTTTATTTCGAATGTGTGGGTTTGCACAACATTCTGCTACTAGACATGTACTTATGTACTTGTCTTATCGTCGAAAAGTCAACCAGCATCGCTACTGTACAAGTCTATCGACTAATGAGCTCTGCTGTAGCACCTAATAATTCATTTTGGTTTTGTAAGCTCGGATAAAAATTATCGAAATAGTTTTTGAAACGTAGAAAAACTATTTTTTCATAACCGTAAACATACAAAATTCTCTATTTTTGCATGGTTTTTGTTGTATTTTAACGACCATCTCGAATATGAATTGTTTTAGCGAAAAAATACCTCCAAAATCGTAATCAGCGACCTTAAAAACTACGAAATCGATATACATATCGATTTTTTATCTATTTTCACCCGCCACCCTTTTTTTGATACCCCTTTCACAAATTGAAAATCCGTTGAACGATCAGCTCTGTTATTACGGGTTTGCCTTCTCTTAATTAGTCTTCAGCTGTGTCACTATAAGTCTTTATTGTCTAATAATTTCTCAAAAATCATTGTTGAAGTTTTTTATAAAAAGGATAAGGAATTATTGGAAGGGGTAGGAATAAAATTAAGGGATGATTTCAGAAACTGATAACATATCTTGATGCATATCGATTTCAAGGTTTTAAGACGCGTAGAATTCAATTTTTATGTTATTTTTCATCTTAATTCGAAAAATAACTCACTTTAATGGAAGTAGAAGGAGTAAAGTGGGGCCCAATTACACTACCATACGTATACATCATTACTAGGATGAAAGTATTTTGGTATAAATAAAATAAACTTCAAAAAAGAACATTAAGAGCAACTATACTGAATCTGTACGTCAAAATTAACTCAAAGAACAGCAAAAACCAACCAAGAAGCTACTTCTTTGAAGTTGTGAAAAAGTACAATTGTGCTGAGAAGTTCAACTCTTCAAAAGGTACATGTAGGACCCTCACTAAATCTACATATCAGATTTCAACTTGATAGCTCAATTTGTGGGGGGATATGCCTGGGAAAATCTTGAAAAACGACAAAAACTCAACCTAGCTCTACCCAAAAACCACTTTTTTTGGGCTGTGAGGAGATGCAATGGAGCTGAAAAGTAAAAAAAAAAAACAAACAAACAATGTATCTGAAGAATGTACTAAGCTCACATACCAAATTTTAGTCTCTTAGCCCATTTTGGCGGAGAGTTGTGCGAGGAACTGCTCTTTCTCAAGGTCAAAAAGCAGGGAAACCCTGCTATCTCCTCTTCTAATTGACGTAGGAAGCTCATATATCTGATCTACCATTATACCAACCCTATTATCTAAATTACAGACATTTTTATTGGCACTGAGTCGAGTAAATGACTTTAGTCTTCTGGTGTAAAATAAATCAATACATGATTAGAATAAAATCGATATCTGTTATAAACCCAAAGATGGTCTCAATGGTCTTTTAATACACCAAAATGTATGTGCTTGAGGCCGAAATTTGAAAGCTGAACGCTTGAAGCTGAAAGCTTGAGGCTAAAAAACAAAAGCTAGAAACAAAAATCCGAAAGCTTGAAGCTAAAAGTTAAAAACTTGAAGCCGAAATATTGAAGTCAAAAGCTAAAAGCTTGAAGCTGAACGTTTTAAGCTAAAATTTAAAAGCTCGAGGTCGAAAAACAAAAGCTTGAAACAAAAAGCCAAAAGCTCGAGGCTGAAAGCTAAAAACATGAAACCAAAAACTAAAAGCTCGAAGCCGAAAGCCAAAAGCTTAAAGCTGAACGCTTGAAGTTAAAAGCTCGAGGCCAAAAGGCAAAAGCTTGAAACAAAAAGCTAAAAGCTTGAAGCTGAAAGCTAAAAACTTGGTGCCAAAACCTTGAAGTCAAAAACTGAAAGTTTGAAGCCAAAAACTAAAAGTTTGAAGCTGAAAGCCTGAGGCCAAAAGGCTGAAGCTTGAAGCTGAAAGCTAAAAACTTGAAGTCAAAAACGAAAAGCTTTAAGCCGAAGGCTAAAAGTTTGAAGCTGAAAGTTCAAAGCCAAAAATTAGGGGCTAACTAGAAGTAAAGACATATAAAAAGCCAGAAGCCAAAAGTCAAGTTTCACATTTTAATATCCGTAATTAAAAGTCGAAAGCTGAACTTCACTTTTTGGCTTGCAGTCCCAGCCCCCTACAGTATCTATTCTAGGTGAATAGACTCTAACAGCTTGATACCCTTTGATGTGGAGCGGAAGGTGGGGATTGTAAAATTTGGGGTGTGTTGTTGACATGTTCCATTGCACGATACATTTCAAAAACTTTGAATTCTATCAAATAGTAACTAGGTCTTCTTGTATATCGATTTCATGGTTTTTGATGACGCTCAATTCGAATCTGAGGTCAATTTTAAGTTTTGAAAGTTCTCACGAGGGCAAAATCAATAAAATGGACGGAAATTGTTATACGTGCTCGTGATTTTCATTCTTATTATCAATTGTATTTTTTTCTTGGCTAATGATTTAAAATCTGGTATCAATTTACGATTTAAATTAACATTTATCGAATGAACTAACATTTTATCACCGGATATCCCGCTCATTTAATATGTATTTCGTATTTGGTCAAAGTTTAATAATCTATTTCTACAAATAGATAGCTAAGTAGGTACATTCTCGAACAACTTAGAATGAGTAGGTACAATTACAAGTTGATCTACTTGTATACCTATTTTAGGCTAATTTATTAAACTCATAGTCATCATCATCGTACTCTGAGTTTCAACAGGGATTTCTCAATTTTCCAAAATTAATGAATAGGCATTAATTTCGATTAAATGTTAATCTTTTGAGGTTATTGACGTTTGATTAAAATTGACCCTTATTCGACTCATTAAATATCACTCGTAAGAATGCCATAGGCGTAAAATTACCGTATTTGAGACATTCCAACTTAATGAATGAATTATCACAGTTTATTTTCTCATATGTGTACTTTACCTATACCTATAATCTCATTCAGTCAAAGCTTGGGAAATATTATCAAAGTTCTAACTGTTAAATTTTCATTTATTTCCGTGTAGGTAAAGTAGGTAGGTAAATAGCATATTTATTTTCAAGTTTAACAACGTTGAGAGAGAGAAAATTTGAAGTACATGATAATATAGGTAGGTGCTGAAAACGATTAAGTTAGTAAGTTAGTATTTGAATTTTTCTCTTCCTTGATTAAACGACGATTTCATTTATTACATGTGCCTCGTGATATGATTTCTTTTTATCGTCGAATAATTTCTAAAGCTTCAAATTTGTACCTACTCGAGATAAAAAGTGATTCTCCGTTTAAAAATTCAACAATTTTAACCTTGATTTAAATTAATTATAACGTTCAACTCGATGATTAAAATGAAAACGAAATTGATTTATCGAAAGCTTTCGTCGCGTGTTTACCAGTTTAAATAGTATAAAGTGTATATTTTGATGGATGTTTGGCATCTACCATGACGCCAACGAACAACGATCACGCCGATAAATAAACTTTAAAATCTAAATTACAAATTTGCCACGAATGACGCCATTACGTGATATTATGCGTTGAAAAAAGGATGAACAACACGATTCGAAGAGATTATAAAGAATTTCATAGTAAATAAAATCGATAAATTAGTATTCTAAGATGTTATATTGTAAATAGGTAGGTAGTAGGTACGTAAGTAGATAGGTAGGTGCAGTACATACCTTTCCGATACCCATTTACCGTTGAGCTGAGGAGGAACTATGATCTGTGTATTTAAATAATTATCGGTTAAATAATTCATACGTCTGGAGCATTCATTTTCGTCAGATGGAGCATCCGGTAGGTAATTTTTCGAACCTAAACAATAACAAACAGTACATGTAGTATATCTACAAATTAACATATATCGACCTAGGAAAAAAAAAAAAGGAAACTAATAATAAATTAACCTTTTTGCAATACGATTGACATTTGCATTTTGGCATATAGGTGCTGGCAAATTTACAACTTAGGCGAGTTATAAGTATTACTCGTTGGCATTATGTAACAGATAGCTAGGTAGGTTCCTACATAAATTTATTAAAATTCTATTTGTCAAGTGTTTGAGGTACATACACGCAGGTACAGGTAGGTGGTTATTTGTTATGCGTAACATGACCAATATTCGAGTACCTATACCTATTGTATTTACCTAGAATAATTTATTATTTATTTGGTAGCCTTATCCTTATCGTCAATTGTAGGTATACGCTTAATGGTGTAATTATCATGGATACGTTTCCGTTTCACACGTTACTTGTAGAATTGAAAATTTAGAAAACGAAAATAATACGTAAAAATTAATGGTATAAAAATTATTACCCAACAACTTCCCTACTCGAGCATTGTATACTATAATAATTTTTCTTCTAGGAAAATTGGCACTGGTCTAGAATTAAGGTGATGGTTGGTTACGAAGAGGATATGAAATGAGGGGTAATATAATGTTTAATATTCGTCGCAGATAGTTTACCAAGGGTAGGTCTAGGTATTCGTAGTCTCGTAAGTACTGTATTTGTTTTAAATGTGACAAATGTCGAGTTAGATATGTTTGTTAAGACTTGGCCAGCAAATAACTCTGCTATTTTGTTAGTCAAGGCCAAAACGTGAATTTTTTTTGAAATTTTCATCCCTTTTTATTCGCTTGATTTTTATTGAGATTATTCGAGTCGTAAAGTAGCAACGGACGTGCGGGCAATACGAGCCATAACCCTACAGGGGTGAAATTTTTCAAAGATTAAAAATTACACCTACGTTTACACGGTTAAACACATTAAATTGTATTCAAATTTTTCGACTTATTAATAATCATTTCATTTTCAAAAAAAAAAATCATCGCAATGCTTTGCTTTTTGAGCCTGATTTTTCATAAAATAAAGTATCTAGGGGCATTGTCTATTCAGGGTAGAAAAAAAATCACTCAGCGATATTTTTTCTTGTTCAGTGATAGGATGGTAGGAACAGAGGTAAAAATACGTGAAGGTGGCCTCCTCCCTCCTCTCTGAGGGAGCAATTTTTTTTACGGAAAAATGCATTTTCAAACGCAAAAAAAAGCAGTGAAATTCAACGTTTTGAGCTTAGAAATACGTTAAAACACTAATTTTTTGACCCCTATCCCACAAAATTTTGCATAATTTTCGGTCTCACTTTACTCGAATTATAAATTGTTTACTTTTTAAAAAAAATTTAGCGAATCCCCCCCCCCCTTAACAGTATTTACGCTACTGGGTAGGGGTGCAAGTAGATATCGGAGTAAATAGGTGAAACCCCCAAAAGGTACATCTAAGATCGCTACTACATGAAAATGTCTAATTTCAAGCCTGTAACTCAATTTGGAAGGGAAATATACGTGGTACAAACTTAAAAAATTAGAATAATCGCCTAAAAATCCCTTTTTTGGGGCTGTGAGGAGGTACAATAGAGCTGAAAAGTTGAAACCTCCAACAAGTACATGTAGGCCCCTTACCAAATCTACATGTCAAATTTCAAACTCCTAACATAATGTGAAGGGGAAATAAGCGCGCGACAGACTTTTTTCAAAGTCAAAAAGAGGAAAACTCCCCATATCTCCCCTTCCGATTGACTTAGGAGGCTGATTTTTGGTTTTGTGACATAACTTTGGATTCTCTAACGCTTGGTTTAAAAACAAGAAATTTTTTCTATTTCAGCCTCTAAGTATCCTATCGCCCAAATTTGGGCATAATCGAATATTGACCAAAGGTCATCCCAACTCGAAAATATCAAACCCACCACCAATCCAAGCGTACTATCCAAATTTGGTCGGCATTAAGCTGAGTAAAGGATTTTTATGGGTGAGGAGATAAAAAAATGGATTTCGTTGATACCCCCTTCCCCTTTCAACCGTCATAGCTTGGTTTTTACTGATAATATGACATAGAAAATCAGGCTAAAAAATCAGATCATAACCATAAGCTCGATACCGAACTAAATTCGTTATACCAAGTACGACAATGCATGATCATATATCTCCACCCCCTCCCACTAAAGAAGCTGGAAAACTTGGTGAATAACCAGTAAATTTTGAAAAAATAGCAAAAAATTGGTGATGAAAAAAAGGAAGAAAAGTATTCAAACTTCCATAATGCACCAAAGATCAATTGAACATAAATTTCAAACTATTAAAAATGCAATTTTTTTCAAATTTCTTTTTTTCTTTGTTCAAACATTCGCATACCTCTCTTTTTGTTTCATTTTTGTGAATACAAACCCCAAAAAACAGTGAGTTTTACTTTCATAAACACTTAATTAAAAAAATTAAATTTCTCCTCACCCAATGGTAAAGTACCTTGGTCCTATGTAGCATTCTTAGCTAAGCCAGTAAAGCAATATATTTCAATTAGTTGGAAAACTTTTGGGGCAGTATCAGCAAAATCCGTTTAGTCCTATTGCATCTCATCACAGCATCAAGAAATTCCCGCCATGCAAATGGTGTCAGGATAAGTAGTGTCACATGACACAGTTCTGGCATGAGACTACAGACAGCAAAAATGGTACACTTCTGACAATGCTCCAGCCAATCCGAGATCACTAAATATTTGCCAAACTGGCAGTGACATTGAAATGGTGCAATCGTAGCACCAGAATGACTTCAAAATGACTTCAGTATGACGTGGCTATGACGTTACTGTGACATATTAATGACACATATTTGACTCATCAGTGACATGTTTCTGACGCCACAATGACACATTTTTGATATGATAATGGCATACTTCGGATGCAAAAATAAGACCTTTTGTTGCAAAATGACATGTTTCTGATACATTTCTGACATGTTTTTGACATATTTCATTTTCCATTATACTGAATTACTATTAATATTAAAGTATTGATCATAATTATTTTTTTATTTATATTAACTCAAAATTTGTCAATTTTTTTTACTGATGATGGGATTTGAACCTAGGTCCTGTTGGGTACAAATTGACTTCTTTACCAATTCAACTACTGTGGCAGTTGGCATAAGGAAACCTAAAGGGCATTAACTACTTCATTTTTTGGTCTTGACGATGATACGACATTTACTTGATGAGATATTGGAACATTGATGGTACACTATTGACATAATAATGAAATACGTCTGACTTGATTATGCTACTTATGTGACTTGGTAGTGGCGTGCTTCTGACAACCGTGTAAAATCAATTTGATACTGCTGTGACATGTTTTTAAAGCTGTATGGACTTGACTCAGTATCTGACATGCTTTTGACTTGATTATGACAATAATGTGACTTGGAAGTGACATAGTTCAGACAACATTATGACACCATTCTGCCACAATTCTGACAACATTATGACACAGTTCTGATACAGTTCTGGCATGCTTCGGACACTATTCTGACACATTTATGGTGTGATTTTGATACTACTTTGGCTCATTTCTGATATAATTGTAACATATTTTCAGCAGTATCAAAAATATGCCACAATTTTGTCACAAATATACCAAACTAGTGTCAAAAGCACGCCATAAATGTGTCACAATTGAGTCATAATGTTGCCAAAAGCTGGCTACTCCTAAGTCACATTAGTGTTGTTATCAAGTCAAAAGCATGTCGAATGTCATTCATATGGCATTAGTGCACTGCCAAACCTATTGCACTCTTCACAGGTCTAAACAAGTAATTTTGAAGTGTTTTTTTATTATTTTTTGAGTTTCTTACACTATGAAAGTCAGGCTCGGAACGCATAGTACATTAAGAGGATTTTTTTTTAAAGGTTAAATTAGAATTTGCATCTTCATTTAGACAATAATTTTATTAATATCGAAAGATGTTTAATAGCGCATTATGAAAAAATGGTCAACAGTATGACGTCATCATTAGACTGACATCAATGGACGGATTTTGAAGGCCTGGAATGACTCTATTGAAATTTTGAAGAAAATTAGAGATGTTCGAAGTTGACCCATCAACAGTGAACCTTGACCTTGAATTAATTTTATGATTCTAAGTTGAAATGTCATTAGTTGTCCTGTCAATAATTGACCTTGACTCTGAGTTGATTTTTAGCTTTCAAGTTGAAAGTTGAGGATAATTCGTTGATCTTGACCCCAGTTGATTTTATCATTTTAAGTTAAAATGTCGAGGAAAATGAATTGAAAAATGTTTAAAGTTGACCCATAAACAGTTGACTTTGACTCCGGATTGATTTCACGATTTGTAGCTGAAATGTTGAGGAAAATTGAAGAAAGTTGATCCGTCAGCAGTTGAACTTGACCTCGGATTGATTTTAAGATTTTGATTAGAAGTGTTGAGGGAAATTAAAGATATTTGAAGTTGGCCCATAAACAGTTGACCATTACTATGAATTGATTTCATGATTTTAAGTTTAAATGTTCAGGAAAATTAAAGAAAATAGACTCGTCAACAGTTCACCTTGACCCCGGTTTATTTTATGATTTTAAGTTGAAATATTGAAGAAAATTAAAGATGTTTGAAGTTGATCCATAAACAGTTGACCACGACTATGGATTGATTTCATGATTTGCAGCTGAAATGTTGAGGAAGATTAAAGAAAGTTGACCCGTCAATAGTTCACCTTGACCCCAGTTCATTTTATGATTTTGAATTGAAATACCATCAGTTGTCCCATCAACAGTTGTCTTCGACTCTGAGTTGATTTTAAGATTTGAAGTTGAAATGTCGAGGATAATTAGATAGTTGACCCTGACCCTGGTTGATTTTATCATTTTAAGTTAAAATGTTCAAAATGTTAAGGAAAATGAAAGATGTTTAAAGTTGACCCATAAACAGTTGACCTTGACTCTGAATTGATTTTATGATTATAAGTCAAAATGTTACGGAAAATTAGTTGACCTTGATGCTGGTTGATTTTATGATTTTAAGTTTGTCATCGATTCACCCGTCAATGGCAGACTTTGACCGGGGGGGGGGGTTCAAATAATGGATTTTAAGTTAATTTTGATAGGTTTTTGACTTGTCTTCTGTTTTCCTCCCACGCCCTCCACCCTTAGTTTTGTCCACCTTCGCCCATTTGAGCTGGGGAGATAAAATTTGACATGTAGATTTGGTGGATAGTTTAGATGTGCTTTTGTGGAATTATGATTTTTCACCCCCCCCCCTTCCACACCCGTTCACATTCCCCTATAAACTATATTTTCTGAGTATTTATTTGGCTGTGTTTAGAATTTATTCCGGGATTTGTTTCACTTCAATTTGACCCGCAGGCATATGGAAGTCCTGGAAGCGCTTTTTGTAGGTGTAAATTTTTTATCCTCCTCCTCCTCCCCCCGCATCATTTTAAGCAAAAATGATATGGTACGTATGTAAGCGCCTCGAGCACCAAACGTTAGGCTACAATTATGCAGATAGATGATTTTCAGTTGTACACTTCTGTCCATTTGCTTGTTAGAATTTGCTAGATTTTTATCCCCCTTTCTCACCTCTTCTTACCTCCTAAAAAGTGAATTTTTAATGTATTCTGGCTGTTTTTGAAGTTCATTCGTTTTCCTGTTTTTGTCCTATTTGAGATACAGGATTAAAATTTCGTATTTGGATGTATTGAAGATCGTATAAGTGCTTTCAGCAAGCTCAGATTTTTCAGGCCCCCTCGCACCCTTTCACTCGCCCCGTAAAATAAAATAAATTTTTCAAGTGTTTTTGTAGCTTTAACAATTCATTCTTCGACTACCTCCCGTCCAAGTCTGAATTGAGCTTCAAAATTGAAATTTGGCGTATAAATTCTGTACGTACCGCAGATCTGTCTTAATTTTAAAACTTTCACTCAATTAAAATCTCATTAATACTATCTACGATTCGCAGTAAAATTCGTTCTCACAAAAGTGTAATTTTTTCTCTTCAAAAAAGAAATACGTATAAAATCAGTGTAGAAAATCGTGTCGTATTTGATTGGATCCATTTCGGATAATTTATCATTTCGCTCCCTCGGTTGTTTTCGTACAATTCGTCATGCTATACGTTCAACGAGCACTCCCACATTGCATCTTGCGTCGTCGAATTCTCAATCGTGTAGTAAAATTTTTCCCTTCTTTGTACCTATACATACAACAACGTTGTACAAATGTACACAGACTACATACATACTCGAGTAGGTGTGTAATATTGTTGGGGATTTACTCGAATGATTTGTGGTCTTATTGGTCTAGTAGTAAAGAGTCACTTAGAGTCATGTAAAAAAAGATGTACGGTACCGTTCTCGTAGTAAAAAAATACACAAATGGTCAAACTTATTTCTAGTTGTACGTATACTATTTTCATGCAAAAGTATATATTTTAATAAAAAAAAAAAAATGTAATTTAATAAAATTCTAAATTATTTTACAAGTGTTTTAATATCGTGTACGATGACAGAACATCGAGTCTAGAGGAGAAGATATCAAAAAAGACAAAATTCCAATGTAGTAAGGTAGATGTGTGTGTATATACGATTTAAAAAATAATGTTTACCAAATTAGGGACATAATTTTCGTGCTGCGTAAATGAAGACGTAGGTATTTGTAGATTCTCTTTGAAGTAATTTTATTTAATTACCGGCCATTTATCTCTATTAATACGTATTTTACGGCGACTACTTCCAAAAAATATAATTAATGATCTCATTAAAATTGGAAAAGGCAACTGGAACTGATGATGCTATGCGGTATGATGTACCTACTTGTACATACAAAAAAAAAAAAAAAAAAAAAAAAAAAAAAAACGAGAATATTTCAAATGAAACGTGTATTAGTACAAATCATTTGCGATATTATAAGTGATTTTGTACGAGTACATGTACCTTGTAGTGTACTTATAGAATCAGGAAATACGTGCGGTCAGTACACTTTTCATATTGGTATAGTAATTTCAGCTCAAAAATAACCCGAAACCCTATTAAAATTCGTGGAAAACGGAAATTTTTTATACAGGTAATGTGAAATATGTGTATCTGGGTAGATCGAAAAATATATATATATGACTTGGATTTTGACCAAACTCACGCCAGTTGTTGACTTTGAGTTGAAAACCCACCATATGAAATGTTATGATCCTAGCTCATTTAAGGGTGAAGCTAAGGGGTTCTCAAAATGAGGTCATTTTCGAAAAAAAAACGCAGTTTTTCGTCATTTTCATTCCCTAAAAGTGGTGTAAGACCTCGGTCATAGAGCTGAAAAAGTGCCATTTGAGTATCTGCGTCTGCCTGTTACCATTGGCATCTTGATCCGATACCACTTATAATCATCTACCAAGGAGTTGAAAAGTTACACATCGTAAAAATCGACGTTTTTAATTTTTCAAAAAAAATACAATATAAAGCCTTTTTACCTCAATAATGGGTGCAAAAAATATTTCCACCCTATAAAAGTGAATTCCGATCAAAATTTCTTGTAAGTTTTACTTTACAAAGCAGCCAACCTTCGAATTCCAAGATTGTTGAAATTTTTGCCATAACTATCAAGATATTTTCGATTTTTACATCTAAAAATAATTTTTTCAATTGACTGTGCTACAACGTGAAACTTTTAAGCAATTTCGACTGGAATTCACTTTTCTAGGCTGAAAAATTTTTTTTGACCCATTATTGAAGTAAAAAGCTCTCTTATTGTATTTTTTTTGAAAAATGAACAATTTCAAATTTTACGACCTGCAATTTTTCAACCACCTGGTTGGTGATTATAAGTGGTATCAGATTGAGCTGCCAATGACACAGGAAAATGTAGGTACTCAAATCGCACTTTTTCAGCTCTTTGACCGAGGCGCTATACCACCAAAATTACCCCACTTTGAGAACCCATAGCTCCATTCTCCTTTCAGCTAGAGTCACAAAATCTTGTATGGCGGGGTTTCAACTCAAAGTCAACCACCTACGTGAGTTGGGTCAAAATCCAAGGTTTGTTTTTTTTTTCGATCCACCTTAATGTACATTCAATATAGCCCAAAAATCCGTACATATTTTGTCCCTCTTGAGAAGCAAGGGCCGGAGGGTAGGGGGTGCAAATTTTGGATTTTTGGAAATTACATTCTGTATGACACTCTTATAAAAAAGTATTAAAAAAGCAACATTTTTACTTATCTAGAGGTCGTAAGGAGGAGCTATGGCTTTCAGAGAAAAATTATTTTTAAAAATCTCCAATTGAAACGAATAATTCTCAAAAATCTGCTTATTTCGTTTTTGGTAGCGTTTTCCTTGCTTAGTACTTCCCACTAATATAGAAAATAATAAAAATGTTGGACCAACCACTTTTCTCAAAGTAAGAGTCTCAACAGACAAGTCCGTAATGCTAAAAAATTCGAAAAATTCGTTCAGACAAACAAAGGTGACATTTGAAAACTACCATTGAAATAAATATTTTTCGCCTATGCGAGTCATGGATAAATTTCAGCAAGCCTAGAATTGACTGAGTCTATTGAAGGGGTTTTTGTGGTCGCAGAAATCGATTTTTACTGTTATTCGAGCGTTGAACTCAAACTGGCCTTCTGAAGGGGAGGTTCATAAATCGGTGTCAATTTACCTAGCTTCAAAATTGTCTTAGGCCTGAATGGAAAATTCCTATATCGAATCCGATACCCATTTGTGTACATTTTGCAAAATTTTGATATTTCAACACCCCATTTTGCAGCTCAATTCGAGTCCTAAAGCTGGAAACTCGCATTAATCTAGAGCAGCTGATTTTTCACCTGATGAATTCACACCCAATTTGAAGAGGAGGGTGCTGAGGGGCCAAACTCGCTAAAATTATTCCTTTTTAAGCCAATCAATGGGCAATCCAGAGTTGTATAACATATCCAAAAATCAGCTTCCTAGATCAATTAGGGAGGGGGTATGAGGGGTTTCCCATTTTTCACCTCAAAAAAGGGCTGTTCCTCCTCTATCTCCCCAACGAATTGAAGTAGGAAGTTGATATTTGGTATGTAGACTTAGTAGAAACCGTATATATACTTTTCAGGGGTTTCGGCTTTTCAAACTTATTGCACTTTGTGGCCTTTGCAGCCCATAAATGTGGGTTTTTGGCTGAATTTTCTTATGTTTTGAGTGTATTCTTCGCATAATTTCCCTCCAAAATGAGCTAGAAAATTTTAATCTGACTTTTGGTAAAGTTGTCTTCTTAGCTCCATTGCACCCCCCCCACCCCACCCACTGCTCTTGTCACTGATTAGGAATGAAGAATTCACATAATTATAATAATACAGGAAAATTAGGCTGGCGATGCTTTTTTGTGATGTTTTTGCCATAGCTCCATCCGATGACCTGGGAAAAAAGTAAAATAACCAGAATGTTTGAGAAAATTGAATTTTCTACAAAAAAGGCCTCTTACAATTTTTTGATAAACCTCACCGTTTAAAAGTTATTGAAGATTGTATCATAATACTTTCGTC
>FIZR01002436.1:0-19056 GCA_900060175.1 Ferrisia virgata
ATAACGGATAAAACGGGGGACTATTTCGATATTAACAGAGGAGTAAAACAAGGCGACCCCCTCTCACCCCTACTTTTTATATGTGCTTTAGAACAAATATTTAGAACATTAGACTGGAGTAATAGAGGAATATTGGTGGGAGGAGAGCGGTTGAGCAATTTGCGTTTCGCAGATGATGTCGTCATCATAGCCAACAATGTAAGGGAACTAACAGAAATGATAAACGAAATCAACAAACTAGGCAAACAAGCTGGACTTAATATCAACATGACGAAAACTAAGATACTTACTAAAAATACGGAAACAGAAATAAGAATAGATAACGCAGAAATAGAAAAGGTAACGGAAATAACCTATTTGGGACAAACAATAGCTTTTGAAAATGGAACAGAAAAAGAGGTTAATAAAAGAATTACTTTGACGTGGAAAAAATTCTGGTCCCTTAAATATATATTTAAAGCCCCCTTTTCAAACTATCAAAAAAGTCAAATTTTCAACTCTTGTATAGTACCTACTCTCACCTATGGATCTCAAACTTGGACTCTAACAAAAAAAATTTCGGAAAGAATAATTAAAACTCAAAATTCACTAGAAAGATCTATACTAAATATCAGATTAACAGACAAGATAAGCACAAACACCATCAAACAAAAATTGAAATATAACCAAAATATATTACACGTCATTAGAAGGAACAAATGGAACTGGGCAGGTCACATAGGGAGAATGAAAGATAACAGATGGACCTACAGATTAACATACTGGTACTTATCTTACCAAGAAAGAAGGAAGGGAAGGCAAAAGGCTAGATGGGAGGACGACTTTTACCATTTTCTGAAGCACAAACAATATAACAGAATAACATACGACAGGAACGAATGGGAGCGTTTACGAGAAACCTTCGCCCAACTTTGGGCCTAGCGGAGTCAAAATATAGACTTACTGATTTCGTCTGTATTTTTATTTTCAAACTTAAATGATAAGAAATTTGTTTAAATCCGCTAATAAAAGGTAATTTATTTATTACTTCTTTCAGATAGTTTGAAGGAAAGAAGTAATTTGAGACGATGGCTCGACATCTTAGTATCGAAGTATCAAGTTTCATGTACCCAGAATTCATTAAAACCAACACCAAAGGGACATAAGAATACTGAAATCCCTTTTGTGAGGAATAGGGGAGAGGGTCTTTACGTCGTGGGTTTAATGGTGCCGTCCTAGTTTCTCAAAGACACACTATTCTTGGCTCGATCGGTTAATTTAGGGTACTTAGTTTTGTATTTTGAAACGTGTAATCTGATTTCTTATTAATTACCTTTTGAGCATCTTTCGCCATGATATACTATAACATTGTATCTAAAATTTTAATTTGTCCTTTGCAAAGCATCGGTGTCCCAAGATTTTTGTTACAAGAATCTGGATCCTGAGCCAAGCATCATCATTTCAAAATATTGTACTCTGGCTCTAAAACCAGGCTTAATTCACTTAAGGTATCATGCTTTGGCTCTAAAGTCAAGCAGTTAAGCTACATCATTCCGAAATATTCAGCTCTGGCTCTATCAGCTCGAAATACCATGAAGTGCTGAAGTCCGACTCTATTATTTTTAAATATTAGGTCTTGGCTCTTGAGGTCAGGTCTTCAATCATCTGAAATATTGAGCTCTGAAGCTAGACACTATTTATTTGAGATACATATTAAGCTCCAAAACTAGGCTTCATCTTTTGAGATACTGAGCTTCTGCTCCGGAAGCAGGTTCCATTCTTCCAAATACTCAACTCTGGCTCTAGAGTCAGACTGCATCTTTTTGAGGGCTTCGTCTTTTCAGATACTAAGTTCTGGCTCTGGAGCTAGGGCTCCATCCATATGAAATATTCGAGCTCTTGAAGCCAGACTATCCTCTTGAGGTATTGAACTCCACAGCCAGATCTCCTATTGTGAGATACTGAGCCTTCGCTCCATAATCAGGCTTTGTTCTTCCGAAATATTTCACTTTAGCTCTGGAGTCAGACCCCGTCCTTTTGAGGTACTCGGCTAAATCATCCCAAAATATTAGGCTCCAGATTTAGATCCAGGCTTCATTTTTTGTGATACAGAGCTCTAGCTCTGGAGCCAGGTTTCATCTTTTTGAATACCGTGAAGTACTGAACTCTGACTCCATCGTTTTGAAGTATTAGGCCTTGGTTTTGAGGCCACGCTTCACTTTTTGAGATACTGTGCTATCACTCCAGGGCCAAGCTCCACCTGTGTGAAATTTTGTGCATTAGTGCCAGACACCATCTTCTTGAGATATTCAGCTCTGGAGCCAGGCTTCATCTTTTGAGACAGTTAGCCTTCGCTCTGAAACCAGGCTCCATTTTTCCAAAATATCCAACTCAGGCTTTGGAGTCAGGCTCCATCTTTGCGAGATATTTGGTTTTATCATCCTGTAATATTGTTCTCTTGATCCAGGTCCAGGCTCTAGCTTTTCAGGTCCTGTGACTCCACTGTTTTTAAGTACATGGCCTTGACTCCGAGGCCAAGCTTCACTTTTTGAGATACTGCATTCTAGTTCTAAAGCCAAGCTCCATCTTTTGAAGCAGTGAGCTCTGAAACCAAACTTCATCCGCTTAAAATATTAAGCTGTAGGGCCAGGCTTTATTGTTCCAAAATATTCAACTCCGGTTCTAGAGCCAGATTTTATCGTTTTAGGGTATTAGACTTCATCATTCTGAAATACAGGGCTTTAGCTCTGAAGTCAGACTTAATTCTTTTGAGATATTGAGCTTTGCATTTAGACTCCATCCTCTGGAGATATTGAACTCCAGAGCCGGGCTTCATCTTTTGAGATACCGAGCCCCTGCTCCAGGACGATTTTCTGTGCTTCGAAATATTGAGCTTTGGCTCGTGAGTCAAGCTTCAACCTGTTTGAATGTTGCGCTCTAATTCTGTAGTGACCCCGCTTCCTTGATTCTCTGAATCTAATCATTACTGGGAATAAGTGGGGCATCATAGCTCCAAGAGTTTCGGAATAAACGATGCATTTTATGAGGCCTCGGCTTGAAGGTTCACTCAATACTGCCATTTGAAGTGTTACAGAGCCAAGCATGGTATTTTGAAGAGCTCGAGCTTTAGCTCTGAAGTCCCATTTTGCCTGGTTTATTCCAGAACCTTTGCTCCAGAAACTCCAAGAGAATTGAATTTTATGACGAAAAATTAGTAATTTTATCAAAATTCAATGCATCTGAATTTAATTTTTGGTAGTTTCTGTATCGTTAGAGAAAAGCTCTTTTCTTTCTTTAAATACCGGCTCTAGTACCATTCATTTTCAACCTGGGTTGTTAGCTATAGAGCTGGATCCAATCGTAATTTTGGGCTGTTGGTTCCTATAATTCTAAATGCCAAGCTTCAGCTCTGGACCTAGGCTGGTTCCATACCAAGCAGTAAACTTCAGCTCCAGAACCAGCCTTTACAAAGAGCCTGTTTGATCTCCAAGTGCGCCAAGCTCCGAAGTGGCTCAGACACATCCCATTTTTTCTAGGTTCTTGCATGATGTGCCACTGACAGTGTGTAATGCAGTTCAAAGAGGGTTGAATGTTGTTTTTGGAGCTGAGCAGCTCTTAGAATAAATTCTCCACCTTTGCAGCTTCCTTCATTTCCATAGATTAAGGTTCTGGCTGCGGAGCTAGGCTTCTATTATTTTAAATATTGAGCTCCAGATCCAGAGTGGCTCCGAAGTTTTGACTCCGGCGGAAGGTGTAATCATAGTTTATTGGTAGTTCTTAATAAGTTCTTCTTGAATTCTAAATTCTAAAACCAAATAACGACAATCGGCAGTATCACATAGTTTTATATTTTAAAGTTTGCACATTGATGTAATTCTAGTTGGAGTCTCATCCAACTGAAGGATAGATACTATGCTTAGATTATCCAGCATATATGTAAATTTACGCTGATAACTACATCAAATGAAGGGAAAATTTTCAAATTATTTTCGTTTGTGTGTTCGCAGAAGTGAAAAACCGACCCGATGACGGAAACAGAACCGGTGCCCACCGATGAGGTGACGCTACCGAACAATGCGATCAAATCAGAAGACTGTCGAGGTGACAGTCCGTGCAGCAAAGAAAGTGTCACCCAAGATGGTAGCGATTCGGGCGTGGAAATGACGACGAAATGTCATTACGATCATCACCATCATCACCATCGAGGCACCTGCGAAGCGGACCAAGAAACGGACGGCAGTTACTCGACAGTCAGCTCGTGCACGCAATCGCCTTATCCAACTACGGAAACTCCGCCGCTACCTGCCTCGATGCCGGAGCTCACCAGACAGTTGACTCCGGGCGCTGATGGCGAATCGAACGGCGATAGTTCGCTAATATCTTACGACGGTGCCAGCGAAAACGGTAGCGAAAGTTCGTCGGTTGACGACGCGGCCAAAAAATGCCACCGCCAAAGGCCGAATTGTATCAACTTGCAAAAAGCGTACTCTGCCAAAAGCTGCCGGCAAACGCCGCCAAGCGGACGCCAAAGGTTGACCTCGTTTAACGACTCGGCTGCCGCAGTAGTAATGACGTCGAGTTTACGCGCCCCTTGCGGCAGACAGTCGTCTGCTGCGACGGCGACGGCAACCGTTACGGCGAAATGCGCGCCAAATTGCGATAGTCCCAGTCCCACCGATAGACGTGCGTTGCGCTCGTGCTCCGGTTCCAGGACGTCTTCATCTTCGGCCGCCGCGTCCAGAATGTGTTCCGGAATCGGTAGCGGCGAAGATAGTTCGAAATGGATGACCGCTTCGACGTCGCCGTCGTGTTCCTCGTCTGTCGCGAAAAAGCCTTCATTACCGTATACTAGTTTAAGCGATCCGAGAAGTACCAATATTTTCGAAACGTACGCTACGTTGCCACGTCGCAAACAAAAAGAGAACGCTGAACGGAGTCCTAGAGAACCTAGCCTTAACAGGGCTGCTAGTCTGAGGAAGAAGTTCTTGGAGAATTCGCTGATGACGACGTCGCTGAATTCGTCTATTTCGTCGCCAACTTCGTCGTCGTCTCCCGGCACGAAGACGATGCCACCTTATGTTAAGTACAGAGGCAAGACTAAGATTTACCACGAGGTCGCTACGCAGACTACGTTAACCAATGGCGATGTCGATAAAGCCCTCGCAGATAGACCGTTTAAGATATACAACGAAAGAGTGCCGCTGCAGGTATGTTATTTTCATGTTGGTCGCTCTAATACGTAGATTTAAGGCATGTGGCTAACATTGAGCACCTGTTGAGAAAATTAGCGTACTTTCGGTCATGATTCAATGTTTACGTAATCCAAGTTGGTCAAAGTGTCCATAGTAATACGAATGATACATTTGGTAAAAGTTGGATTCTTAGTCCAAAAGTCGTAGCGAAATTGTACTTGTCTTAGAATCATTTCGGGATGATACTCTGCAGGTAGGTAGGTGCTTTTGAGATAGTTTTGCCCACTCTACTTTTAGGTTTTTGGAACGAAGGTTTTACAAGGTGTTTCACTAATTATTATTATTATTTTTTTGTTTTGAAAAATTGAAGGAATTGCAAAAGAAGGTTGTGAAATGACATAGAATAAAAGTTAGGGTGGCCAAATTTTGAAAAATTTTCTAGTTTTTCTGAAAGCTCAACAAAAACTTATTCATTTAGGTCTATAACTAAAATCATCAACATTTGAGTTCTAAGTAGCAAATAGTATTAACCAGTGCCTCTAGGGCTTCCTTGTTCGTATGAAGTTGAACATAGGGTACTATGGTAAATAAGAAAAAAATTCAAATTTGTTCAAATTATGGTGAAATTGATGGCTTGTACCACGAAACCTGAATGTTTAACCAGATTGGAGTAATGCTACTGAACTTCGACTGAAAGGAGCACATCAAAGGGCAGAGATATGATATATTCAAAAAGATACAAAAATAACAAAAATTTGCCGTATAATCCCCCCCCCTCAACCCGTTTTAGTTTGAATACTCATTGGATGTCTCTGTGCAATTTTTAACGCTAGCGTACCATTTGAGGGAAAACTATTGAAAGTAATTTCTGTAGTATTCGTTCTATAGTGAGGAAATTGTACTTCGCCCTCTGACCCTCCTGTGGGTTCATTTGAGTTGTGATTCACTGGGTTTGCTTTAATTTGGACGTACCTACATTTAGGTTTTAAGGTCTTTATTTTGGCTCTAATTTGATGAAGTAACTTGTGTTGAACTCCACAAGAACAAGGAGGCCCTTAGGACACGGGTTAATATTATTTGTTTGAACTAAAATTTTGGGAATCTTAGTTTTAGACCTAAATGAGCTAACTTTTATTTGGCTTTCGAAAAAATTCTAGAACTTTTCAAATAAGGCTACCCTAATGAACTTGATGAAAATTTTTGGTATCTGGCTTGATCTTAAACTCCCATCGGAGTATTGATTTCTTTTTTTTTTTCTAAAAAGTTTTATTAATAAGATGTCGTAGTAGAACATGTTACGCCTCAGAATTCTGGCACTTTTTTTGCTTTTCAGTGTGAGGAAAATCATGGTTGACACCCGCAAAAGGCGGAATTAGAACCTTACTAAATCTACATATCAAATTTTCAACACTCAGCTCAATTTGGAGGGGAAATGTGCGTGCCACAAACTTGAAAGAGAAGAATTGAAACCTCCAAATGGCGTGTCTAAGGTCTCCACTAATTGTCCATGCAAAATTTCAATCTTTCATCTCAATTTGGAGGAGAGTTATGGTGAAACAGTTTTTTTTTCAAGGTCAACAAGGGGAAAATCCCCTCCCCATATTCCCCTCTTTATTGACCTAGGAGACTGATATTTACATGTAATTGCTTCACAACTTTTAATTCTTAAAAACCAACAATTTTTGCTACTTGAGCTCCTCAGGACCCCCTCTCCCAAATCTGGGGGTGAGTGAAATTTGAACCCAGATCATCCGCGGCCAATCTAAGCCTACCTACTGCCAAAATTTGACTCATTTCGGTCGGTATTAAGCTGAATAATTGTTTTTCAGTGGGGAATGGGGAAAATGACAATGCGTTGCGTTTCGAGCCTGATCTTCTTAAGTGAAAGGAGATGTACGATTTTTCCACTCATGGGATGGTTTTTCTTGAGCAATGAAACCTGAGAAAGGCGCATTTAGGACAACTACTAAAACTACATACCAAATTTTAACCCCTAAATCAAGTTGCAGGAAGTATATACGAGGACCAAACTCTTCAAAAGACGCATCTAAATCCACATATTAAATTTCAACTTCCTGACTCAATTTGGAGCGGGAGGTATGCGTGGAACAAACTCAAAAAATGACAAAAATCACCCAAAAGTCACTTTTTCACAGCTGTGAAGGGGTGGAAAGGGACTGAAAAGTCGAAACTCTCAAATTTCAAACGCCTGCCCGAATTTGGAGGGGAGATATGAGCGAGAGAGTCTTCTTTCAAGGTTAAAAAAATGGAAAAATCCCTCACATCTGCCTTCTTGATTGACATAGCGAGCTGATTTTTAGAAGGGTTGTACAGCATTGAATTCTCTATCAATTGACTTGAAAAAGATCACTTTTTGACATTTTCGCCTATCAGCATCCCCTCTCCCAGGTTTGGACATGACTGAGTTTCGACCTAAGATTACACCCACACAGAAATATCAAATCCGTCGCCAATTTAAGCCCGTTACCCCGCATGGACTGATTTTGATCGGTACTGTGCTGAGCAAATGATTTTTATGTAGTGGAGGAATAAAAATCAAAATGAACGAAATGAATGGAATAAATATCTGACGCGGCCAAAGATAGTCTCAATGGTCTTCTAGGACCCCAGAATGGGTTTCGTTGATATCCCCTCTTCCATCTGCAATAGGTTGAGTCGCATAGGAAGCGAGTTGTAGATTTTAGTTGGTAAATTTTCATTCCCTCCCCCTCCCCCCTTCACCGGTAATAGCTTGGTTTTTATTGACAATACGGCGTAAAAAATCAGAATATCAGATTTGGCTAAAATGGTCGTATTGCTCATCTAAGACTCCAAAACGGATTTCATTGAACGGGCATCCCCTTTCGTGCCTTGATTGACTGTAATAACCTGATTATCTTTGTCAATATGGTATAGAAAATCAGGTTAATAATTGTATATTTCTAATTTTTTGGTGATGGGTGAAATTGTTTCGAATTTGGTTGGATTTTTTTCTCTGTACCTTTATAAAAATGGATCATTATCCACTTGAAAAAAAAAAATCCTTTTATTCAATTTGACTGCAGTGCTACCGTATGATGATGGGATAGTACAAACTTTAATTTATTTTCTACTTTTTCTAATCAAACTTTCGTGGGTCTAAGCGTATTGATAATCGAGTCTGCAATCTGGTTCTGTTGACAATGACTCATGGTGAATCGGCCATAAGTAGAGGTACCGCATTAACCCACGTTGTTGTACGTCGCGCCGGGGTCAGTGTAATATGACCGATAGTACGGTTGTGTTTTATTAATACATCGTATTAATTATACCTACTCGTACAGAATATTTGTACTTACTTACATGTAACACACACTTATAACTCGATACGATATAGTACGTAGGTAGGTGGATCTCTATTCTCTATCCATTTATTCATAGATAGTTCGGCGCTATCTTGTCTACGATGACGACGAGGTCATTCTGCTCTCCCTGCAGGTAGATGAGTACTCGTATGTTACCACAAATCATATACCTAATATACTCCTTTTATCTATGTAATGTACATATGTAGTAGATGTATCTCATCTCTCTACTCTCTACCTACGCATTCGAATCGAAAGATAGACCTGCTAGTTCACACGATGCGTTTTGTCTTCCTGCTTTCGATCTTCTCTCTCTCTTCTCTCTTCTCTCTATCTCTCTATGTTAATTTTCATATCGCTAATATAGTGATGCATATTATGTTAGCTCATCATGGAACACCACACGTACTACAGCCGAGACGGTCAAGGTTTTTATATGTGCATGATGCAGTATACGTAAACGTACTTTATATGTACTCTAGGATATGCCGGTATCTTTAATTGATAGCGCCGAAAAGCACCCATGCGAATAGTGAATAGTACATACCTATACATAGAGAGAAGACTGCTCGTCGTATCGCACAACAGCAAAGTATAGGTAGGTAACTAGGTAGTAAGTACCTAAAGTTGTGTGCTCGCTCGCCATTCTGTGTATTACTTTATCCGGTGCTGTTCGTTGTAATTTACAATTTACACGTCCACTCGTCTCTTTATCTTATCCTCAGCATTTTATCGGCAGCGTACATGGAGGCCAATGTTGAATATACTTGCTTCATGTATTTGTACGTGCAATCTAAGCAGTAGGTAGTAGGTATATGCGTTTACGTACATCACATATACTTACTTATAGTATGTATTTAATTAATATGACCGGCCACCTCCTTTTTCTATGTACCAGGAATCTACCGACAAATGCTCGCAAAAACGAAGATGTTGAAAGAATTCAGTCAGACTTTTGTACAGAATTTATGCAATGAATGCGTCAAACACCCTACAATTCTATAAAAATATCACTTCAGAATTTCCACCTTTCTACCTGTACATAAATCAGTTGGAATTTTTACTATTTTGATCTGTAGAAAAAGAAACCAACATGGCATCGGTTAACATTTCATTATTTCACAATTTTTCACCTCTGTTGACTTGAAATACCAGGGTTGAGTACCAATCCCATTCCCAGTACCAAATCCAACAAAATTTTGGCGAGTCAAAATTCAGTTTTTCCCTATTTTAGGAGAGCGGATGCTGAGGACCTAAAAATACAAAAATTGCTCTTTCATTGAGCCGATCGATAGACAATCCAAAGTTGCATAACATATCCAAAAATCAACCTCTGAGGTCAATTAAGAGAGGAGATGTGACGGTTTCTCCTAAATCCAAGTACCAGTACCATTCCACCTAGTTCAAAAACCCATTACCAAAGTACCAGTACCATACCACTCAGTTCAAAAACCCAATACCAAATACCAGTACCATACCACCCCGTTCAAATTTTCAATACCAAGTACCAGTACGATGCTGCTCAGTTCGAAATACTAATACCAAGTACTAGTACCGTACCACCCAGTTCCAAATACCAATACCAAGTACCAGTATCTGTATTAGTACAAAAATCCCATGGTACTAGCGGTACTCAACTTGATTTTTTCTTTGAACGTGGCGCTGCAATATTCAGGTACTAGAAGTGACTACTAATTAGTAATTACCATGATTACCAGCTTGGTAATTGGTTTTTTCTTGCATCCGTACAACTCGTATTTACTTGGTTATACAAAATGTATACAAAATTACCAAGATATCATTTTTTTCTTTTTTTTTTTTTTTGCTACAGCTGAAGCAACCAGACAAGCGTTTGATTCTTTTGAGTAGTATCATTGCTAGAGTGCTAGTTGATTACTTTACTGTGAATGCTTACCACTCCAAATTACTTCCATTCCCATTCTACTATAACCAAACGCCTCACTCTTGTATCAGTCGCTCTCCTACTCCACTCCACTCTTTTACTCGTCCATGTTTTTCATAATTTTCTATTTGAGCTCTGCGGGGAAATACCAATACCAGTACCATACTACACCGCCCAGTTTAAATTTCCAATACCAAATACCAGTATCATACCGACTGCAAAAAAAATGGTAATCTCAAATCCCTATCCCATCCTGGCTGGGGAAAATTCCGCGTTACTCAACTCTGCGAAATACGCATTTCTGTGGAAATAAACGATAAAAAAAAAACTAGCCTCTTTGAAGTATTATTTCTTTGGCGATTAACCCACCGACTAGGTCATAACCTTAGGTATTACTTACAGCACAGACGAATTACATAGGACTTGACAATTCGGAAGTACCTGGTACGAGCCCGCTTTTCCTCGTAGGCACTGGTAGGCACAGACAAAAAGTACAAGAATAGGACACATGAAATTGAGAATAAAAAAATTGAAAATGTGTAAAAACTGAAAAAAATTGAAGTGGTGTTGAAATAAAACCATTGGAAATTGGGTAAAAATTAATGAAACTTTCTAAAAAATGCCAAAAATTGATCAAAAGTCACTAAAAATTGTTGAAAATTAGGTAAAAATTTGGTTAAAAGTAAGCCCAAATACGAAAAAATGAACAACATTGCCCTAAAATATGGAAAAAATAGTTGAAAATTAATGAAAATTGGTACAAAATTGAGAAAAACTCGTAAAAAATGAAAAAAATTGATGAAAAACCAACGAAATAATATTTGAAAATAGATAGAAAAAGAGACAAAAATGGTTACGCAATGCAGAATAATGATTTAAATTACGAAAAATTGTTGATAATCGATGAAAATTGGGTAAAAAATTGACAAAAATTCCGAAAAAATGTTGAAAATTATATAAAAGTTGTCCTTAAATGTAGAAAAAAAAATAGAAAATCTTGAAAATCGTTGAGAATTAAGTAATAATTGACAAAAATGATTTGTAAATGCAGAAAATCGGTAGCAAAAACTCTCAAAATGATGTTGAAAAATAGGTAAAAATTAATAGAAGTCGTAGAAATTATTGAAAAATGTATAAAATACAGACAAAAATGGGTAAATAATTCAGAAAAGTTATTAAAAATTGCCAAAAGTAGTTGATAATTGAATGAAAACTGATCTTAAACATGAAAAAAAAAATTATTGAAAATCATCGAAAATTGGGTTTAAAAAATGAAAGAAATGCGAAAGAAATGAATAAAATTGACTTAAAAAAATTGTTGAAATCAAAGAAAATTGGGTAAGAAATTACACAAAAATGGATGTAAAATGCAAAAAATTGGTAAAAATCACGAAAAGTTGTTGAAGTAGGTGAAAATTGGTCTAAAATAAAGTATAAAAAAATGGTTCTAAGTCATCGAAAATTAATCAAAATCAGGAAAAATTGTTGAAAATTGAGGAAAAATTCAAAGAAATGCGAAAAAATGAGTAAAGTTGACCTAAAGCATGAGAAAAATTATTGAACATCAATGAAATTAGGTTAAAAAAGGACAAAAGTGCATAAAAATGCATGAAATTGATCAGCAATTAAGTTAAGATATTGAAAAGTAGTTAGTAATTCTCTTAATGTATGAAAAAATGAAAAAAGTCTATGAAAATAGTGTAAAAAATTGGCGATAATGAAGAAGTAATATGGAAAAGTTGGTAAAAATCATCATAAAAAAAGGACAGAAGTGTTTAAAAATACATAAAATTTATTGAAAATTGGAATAAAATGTTGACATGTTGTTAATAATTCTCCTGATGCATGAAAAAATGAAAGAAATCGGTGAAAATTGTGTAAAAAATTGGCAAAAATGTGTAAGAAATGAATGCGGAAAATTGATAAAAAATCAAGAAATAATATTGAAAAATTGTTGAAAACAATCATAAATCGTAATAATCATTGAAAATTGAATAAAAATTTGACAAATATGAGTAATATAATCAGATAATTTATCAAAAATTACTAAAAATAGTGAAAATGAGGTGGTGAAAATTGACAGAAATACGAATAAAATGTTGAAAAATATGTGAAAATTGATTTAAAATTTGAAAAAAATCGTTAAAATTCAATAAACAAAAAAAATGTTTTTACGGTGTTTTTTCTATTTTATAAAAAGATATTGAAAAAATAATAGTTACAGTTGATCTGATTATAGATAAGATGTATAGTCTGTTCAATTTAAATTGAGTCCTATTTATCAAAACAAAAATGTAAACAATATGATATCAACCAATCACATTGCTAGAAATCTGCTGGATATTGGAATTCTAGCAATCTGATTGGTTTGTATTTGTAATGATTATGTTTGTTGCGGTAAGGACTCAATTCAAAATGAACGGACTTTACTTTAACGTTACATGAAACAATGAATAATTAATATTATTGTTAAACTTTATGTGTAATTTTACAGAATGATAAAGATAGACAACGGAACGAAGAACAACAGGCAGAACTGAAAAAGCTGAGAAAAGAAAATGGCAAACAACGTACGGTCATCGAATGGCTGGAAGGAGAATTGGTGGCGGCTAAAGAAGAAAAACTCAAAATACAAAATCGTTTCGTAGCCGTTGAACAAAAGATAGCTAATCTATTAACTTTCAAAGGTAAGAAAACAAAATAACATATTGTTCGCCTTTCTAAATATTTAGTGTGCTTTGTGCTACTGGCATATCACCAACGGCCTCGTTCAGTGTTCAAATTTAACAGTAGTAGTTTCGGGTAGCTCAGTGGTTGAAGTCATTGACAATCTTACTCCGAATTATTCAAACTTTCCAAAAGTAAAAGATTGAATTGAAACTTTTTTAAAAATATGAATTTAATTAGCAGCTTCGTATGTTTTAGAACGTAGTTCTGGTTTATGATCGAAAAGTGTTTCTCGATTCGTAAATCAAAAGAATCTCGGACCGACATTGATCTCGGTACGAACGTTGCTTCGGTATTACTTGACACGAAAACTCGAATATCGTAAATGATCTTCACAGAAGGAATTATCAGCAAAGCGAAGATTACTTCCGATTACGTTCGATGATTATCTTTCAATTAAGGTTTAGAAGTGTAGCCTTCGTAATTATTCAAGTTAGACAGATTTATGAAGATTGATCGAATCCGGATTAAAAGACTGAGATGAATCATTTTTGAGAAGTAAAAAATCTAAGGTGTAAACAATAAACGTACATACATATGTGTATCGTGTAAGTAAAGTACCAAGAGTTCTTTAGACAAATCGAAGGAATTGCTGTCTTGTAATAAATTTCTAAGTCACATTACACCTCTACGCATAGACTTTTTAGAATTAACATAGAACGTGCTGTTATCAGTGGCTCTAAGATCTGTAGGTTCTTTAAGAAAGATAGTTATAAACAAACCAAAATCCAACAGAATTATTGTTATTTTCAGTTCCCGTCCTTTAACTCTCGTTCCCAATGTATTTATTCCACAAATTTATTAGATCACGAATAATAAATAGCAGGAATAAATGAAATATAAATAATTTAATTTCAATTTTACAAAAAAATCACTGATAATTTCCGTTTGTTTACAACTATCTTCCTTATAGAATCCATAGATGTTGAAGCCGTATTCTTATTGCTACGCTCGTTGGATTATTAAGAATGAAAAGCGAAACTACAATATAAGAATAATGAAACGTATAATCGAAAACGTAAACTTCGCTCTTCTTAAGTTCCAATTTATGCAACGTATAAATGCACGTTTGAATGCAACTACAATGTTTGTGAGTATTCAAATTTTTAATTAGGAGGTCGTAAATTTTGAAATTTAGCTCAGCTTGACCTTCTTACCAATTTGTCGCAGTATTATTCGTATACTTATTCAATTAGTCGAGTATTGTGTGCATTGTAAAAGTAAGTATGTAATGCTGTGCATTGAATTTGCAAGAGCTGCGTAATGTTATGGTACTTTTTTTTAGAAAAATGTTCTCTCACTCTGATATTCTTCGAAGCAGCTTCTGATTAGAGCAGTAACCAGTTCATTTTTACATTTTTTTATGTTGTCACAAGATACGGTCCAATTTCAACTTATAAGATATATGATACTGTTTTTAGAATTTTCGAAGGCAGAAGGAACAAAACTGTGTGGAACTTTTTTTCTTATTTATTCCTAGATTATGTTGGAAAATTGAAAAAATTGAAGGTTAATAAGATATAGAAGGCTTATCAAGTATTCTGAAGAAGTACTCTGTCGATTTCTTCGTACTATTAGAAATGATAATGTCGAATGATAGTTGTGGATACATATTACGAGGACGTTCTATATTAATAAAGTTTTTGTGCTAGTAACTGTCTGATGGCGGTGTTGGTTGTAGGTATACCATGCATTTTTAAGATATCGATAAAATATCTAATTGCTTATTATTAACATGTTCAGTGATGCTGACTAATTGAGAAACCGTTACGGTTCAGTGGTTACGGTCTACTTACCACGATAGCATTTATATTCCGTTTTAATATGTGTAAAATTCACGACTCTCAAGTCTAAACGAGCTTGCTTATAGACGAATTTATGTGTGAAAAAGAAGTGTGATTCTATTTCAATGAATATGACTAAATGGCACATACTAAAATGTTTCGTTATACAGAATCTTTCACTTCACCGACGATGATACGTATTCTCGAAATAACAGTCGAGCTGATATAAGAAATTGTAAATTTAAAATAACTAATTGACACTTTGGTTTCGATAATGTCGTTTGGATTGGATTCAGGAATTTGTATTACTGTATCATCTTGATTTTCAGCTAATTACACGATGTAAAATTTTGTAGTTTATTGATTTACGAATGTAGCACAATGTATTGAGGAGTAAGTACTCGAACAAGTATATCATTTTGATTCATTGATCGAATGACTGAAATTAATCGTACTACTGCATACTGATCAAGTGAACCGAACTAACAGATTGAGATGGATGAAATACTACGCACAACCGTATCGGTATCATTTGCTGAGGTGAATAGTATCACTAAAATAACGAGTAGTTGATTAATTAATTTCATTTTTCTTAATTCATTTGGTATATAAAATTGTAAACATTTATACACATGTAACGACTGATAACGATAACACGGTAAACGTACGGACCCACTGAGTACTGAGGAGTGAAAAACGCTACTCGTTACTACGCTAATCTGAAGTCTGAACGAGGAGCAGTATTTTAAGTCCATAGTCTGTACTTTGGAAGTAAAATAATATTGTGCTCTCGTATTACAATCTTTCAGGTTCGGGTACCAGTGATGATATGATCGCGCAATTAGAACGAGAGGTGTCCTGTAGTAACAGCATGATATCTAAGCAACAGAAAGAAATCGCTGAATTACAACAACTTTGTTGTTTTATGCAAAAAGTAAGCTGATTGTAGGGTTTACCAAATATCTATTTAGCAAGTACAGTAAGTAAATAGATCTGCACGTGGAATTAGATCATAAAATGATCGTTAATAGAACTAGAACTTCGTTAGTACGCTAAGCTGATCCAAGTACACAGCTCTTTATCGAGATATCGTTTACTAACGTAAGTATTATTTTTCTTTCTATGCAGGACTTAGATTCTATACATTCGACTCAAAAAGCCAACGAACTCGAATCTCTCGAATTACAAGAATTTTTACAAGCTGAAAAGTCAACGTTGACTGATACGTTGAAGGATCTCGAAACTGAGGTGAATACGTGGGAGTAATTTTTTATCCTTATTACTTAATTGCATATATACACATGCGTTGGTATGTAACGAAGAAGTATTTACAGCCGATGATACAACCATGGTCTGTATTTCGTATTAAGAGATGAGATAAGAAGCAGACTTGCTAACGTATCTATTTTGCGAATATTTCACGTCATTTGTATAGCTTCGTTAACCAGCTGTTTATCTTTTCGTCTTTAACACCTACTTTAATAAATTAAACGAGCACTAGAAAGAAATACTGTTCAGACGCATAGACACGTACTTTCCGTTTCGCGTAGGATCAAATTTGTGTGTGTTTTTGTTCAACTTACTCCACGCACAGCAGGAGTAAATATCAAACATCACTGACGACTGGTTTCGTTTCATTCGTCGTCGTTGTAAACAGCAATTGCTAACAACGAGTTGTCAATTATCCGTAATTTTTGACATTATTGGCCGAGTTACTACTCGTGATTCAAGTACCAAAAAGATGTGAAATAAGTCAATATGTTCTTGATGGAATCGTACGTAGGATGTTGGAATTATCTTCGTGGTTGTCTATGGTTAATTTAGTTGATTAAAAAAGAAGTAAAATGAGACCACCAAGAGCTCGAATCGCGATTGTTAATCTAATTTAGTTTGACAGCCAATGTACAGCTTATAGCATGATCCGAAAGTCCTTGATGACCATAACTTTTTGGATAATCTTTTTTTTTTCCTGGAATGTGAAACGATACAACGTTCAAAATTGCAAACCGTCTAGTCACTTGCTAATTTACATTTGTTTGTGTATTACGTTTGTTTATTGTATAGGAAATATGCTTCATGTTCTTTTAAAGTTCTTCATTCAATGTTACGTTTTCTTTTCAGTTGAATTCTTGTAAAGAACGTTTTAAAAGACAAGAAGAAGAGCTGACGAATAAAATCAATGAATGTACAAGTTTAAATGCTGTATCCGAACGACTAAGGTGGGTAATTATTTTATTATTTGAATGTTAACTTCTATGGTAGTCTTGTTAGTTGGAAGATGATAAAAAGGCGTTGGAAACCGTTACTTTATCACCATATTCAAGTATCTATATGGCTGATCTCGATCATCATTGATCATTCTTCATCGATGGTTGAAAAGTGGTAATATGCGATAAAGAACTTTTGAAGTAATTAATGTTTGTTATCAACGGTTGAAAAATACCTAGAACTTAGAAATATTAATTTCTAGTCATTGGATACTCGATATTCAAATCATAAAAGTAACTAGACAAGTGTACAAAATCATATTCAATATAAAACGTTTAGAACATTACTTATACTTATTGATTCGATGAATTTCATTGCAAATTATTGAATTATTGTTTCGTTTCAGGCTTGAAAATCAATCGTTAAAGACTCGTTTAGCTACTTTAGAAAGAAGATGTAAAGAATTACTAGTGCATCAAGGAGCAGTAACTTCCAGTGCTTCGGTCGCTTTATCAGGAGTTGGTTCCAGATTTGAGCAATTACTCGACCAGCTAACTAGTAATTACAACATCACCGATAGTGATTTACAAGTATGGATCTTAATCTACTTTTCAATCCTTTGTTCTCGCGTTAATCGGTCAAGTTACGAAAAATGATTTTTTTTGGATTGATGAGCTTAATTTTGTATTAAATTTAATTATAATTCGAAACAATGAAAAAAATGTAGAATTCGTAAGTCCAAGTAAAAAAAAGTACAGGATCGTGTGTAAATTGCCCGATGGAAATTTTTAGCTCAGTTTGGCTCTGCTTCTTAAAAAAAAAAGTATTCCATGTCAAGATAACGTTAATTAAAGAGTTACTGAATTTCTGTAGGATGAAATTTTCCGAAATATTGATCCAGTGATGAACGGATATAAAAAACTGCGCAACGAGAATTGTGATGAAGACGACGTAAATCATACATTTTCAACGCCTTTATGGCTGAAAGCGGTCGGTAATGTGATGGCTGCCAAACAAGACTGCGCAGGTTGGTTGATTAATTCTGCTGTAGATCCCAGATCGAGTTTTATTTTATGTTTCATACGCTGAAGTAAATGATTTTGTTTGTTCATAGATCAAGCTGATTCATCGAAGACTAAATCTTTACTAGAGTGCTCGGGCTGTGTTAAAAACTCCGTCAAAGAAGAAAAATCATCGTCCGATGCGTCGATATGCAATACCGAAGATTCGCTGTCGTTTACTAAACTAACAACCAAAGATGGAGGAGTTATGGTTGCAGATGAAGAAGACAGCAGACGTAATTCTATTTTATCCGACGTGTACGCGACGGACGATAATTTAACCTTAGATTTCGGTTTAAGCGAAGTTCTCACCGATATTTCCGAATGTGTCATGATGCGTAAAAATAATACCGTAGAACGGTTCAACGCTGAGAGTTTCAATCATGACGTTTCCCTGGTGGAACAAGTTTTAGAAGTTGATAATCTCGTATCGAAAGTTTTTAAAGCTATTTTATACATCGAAACGAACAAAGCAAACCGTTGAACGGGTAATTTTAATGCTTATTTATTAATAAATGGTTTTAATTTTGTAGTTTTTATTCAAAGTGTGTAAAATTTTGTCAGAACAACGATGATAACGTAGAATACGTGGCATGTGCACGTAAGTTTAAGTACACGTGGTAAATATTTAATTCGATTTATACAGAAATATTATCGATAATGATTCAGCCGATGTTCCATTGAGACCTTTTTAAACTCAAAATTCTAAAAATCCATCTTGGTTCATGAAGATTTTTAAACTTAAAAATAAAATGTGTGATTAGCGATACTATGTTTTGCGCCTTCAGCTGTGCACAGGGTACGCAATTTATTCAACAGGATTTCTATTAGCGAGAAAAAAAAAACTCAGTTTATTCG
>FIZR01002442.1:0-10878 GCA_900060175.1 Ferrisia virgata
CACCCCCTCCAGCTCTCTGTTTGGTAGGCCTCTGCATTTCGATTTCGTTGGATATTTTGGTAAACTTAAATATGCATCTTCATCCCGAGCGAAGCAAGGATGAAAATTTTACAAAATATTAGGTATAAAGGGTCGAAAAATGACCGTAAACATTGGAAAATGAAATTGGCCACTGTGGGCACAAATCCAAAGAGACTCCTAGGGTAAAACTTTCACCGATTCTAATATTCCATTACTTCTCATTTTTTTCAACTTCTACCAACTGTCACCCAATTTTTTCAACTCTCGAACGCTTGGTTGGGTGAGGACCCCCCCCCCCTCCCGAGCTCCCGAAAAGCATGTCAAGGGTTTATTTTAAATGTACATATCAAAGGCGATAGCAGGCTAAAGAGGACGATTTACTGTGGGGTTCTCAGAATTAAAATTTTTTGACAAACTATCCGAGCACTGAGGAAAGATCATTTTCAAGCGTATTCGCGATTTTTCATCTCGTCACTGGGGGATGGGATAGAAAAAAAATGGCCCGGGAAGGAGGGGAGATTTTGTATTAATTTTGTTCTCCGCAAATTTTTGATAGATTTTGTCAATGGTATGAAAATAAAGGAGCTTCTGGGGAGGGAGGAGGAAAGAGGAATGTTGTGGAATTTTTTCAGATTTTTCAGACTTTTAGTAGGATCTTGAAATGGGCTTTGAAAACTTTGAGGGGGCTTGTAGACCCCGCATTTTAGAGTTGCGAACTCAAAAAAACTTTCTCCGAGTTATTAGGAGTATTTTACACGTTCCATATTAATTTTATTTGACACTGAAATGAATAGACGCTGAAATCGTAGTTGTTTTGCTTTCTCGACAAAAGACACAAGTTGGCCAGATTAGATAGAAATTTCGCTAAAAAAATTTTCTCCCCTATTTAAAATATATAGTGAAAATCAAAACTTATATCCCCCATGCTTTATCTTGTAATCAAAATGGCGACCTAGCATTTTGATATTTTACTATGCGCCCCACAAACTACACGTTAGGCAACATTTCATTCAAATCCGTGAAGGGCAGTATTGGTGCTTCTCTTACCAGAAGGACATTTTCAATTTTACCCATGTCAGATATTTATTTGATTCATTTTCTCCCTCTAAAGTGAAATTCGTTTGCTCAACTCCATATCGACCAAAATCGGTCAAATTTAGGCAATATGCGGCTCAAATTGGAGACGAATTTGATATTTTGAAGTCGGATGACCTTCGGTCAAAATTCAGTTGTCTTCACATTTAAAGGAGAGGGTGCTAAATGATTAAAGTTGCAAAAATTGTTTGTTTTTTAACCAATCGATGAAGAATCAAAAGTTGTATAACATTTAAGAACCAGTCTTCTACGTCAATTAAAGGTGGAGAGATGAGAGGTTGGCTCCATTTTTGACTTTGAAAAAAGGCGGTTTTTCCCACATTTTTCTTCCAAATTAAGAAGAGGGTTGAAATTTGGCATATATTTCTAGTAGAGGCCTTAAATGAATCTTTAGGGGGTTTCAAATTTTTACCCCTATTGTACCCCTTAAACGCCAAAAATTGTAGCTTTTTGGTTGGTTTTTATCGTTTTTTAAATTTTTGGCAAGCATAACCCGCCTCCAAATTGAGCTACAGGATTGAAATTTAGTACATTGAAATGGTGGCAGTTCTAGATGTTTTTGGAAGGATGGGGTTTAATTTTTCAGTCTCATTGCTCCTCTTCACAACTCCAAAAATGTAATTTTTTGATTGTTTTTTCTTCTTTCTCAAGTTCATACCACACATAATTACCCTCCAATGAACTAGAGAGTTAAAATTTGGTATGTAGACTTGTTGAAAGTCCTAGATGTGCCTTTTGGTGTTTCAGCTATTCACTTCAATATCTCCCTCTACCTGTACTCCCACCCCTGTACAAGAGGAAACAGGAGGAGAGTTATGCGAGAAACAACCTCAAAAAATAAGAAAACCCGTCGAAAAAATCGTATTTTTGAGCTGTAAGGGGGCGAAAGGAGTCAGGATGTTTGAAAACCTCAAAAGGCACATTTGTAAACCCTACCAAATCTACATCCCAAATTTTAACTTTCTAGCTCAATTTGAAGGAGAGATAGAAGGAAAACCCCTTCATATCTCTCCTCCTAATTGACTCTGGAGGCTAATTTTTGGGTATGTTATGCAACTTTAGATTCTTTAATAATTGGCTCAAAAAGGAACTATTTTTGTGGTTTTGGCCTCTCAGCATCCCCTTCCTTAATATTTGGACATAAGTGAATTCTGACTCAAGGTCGTCCCCACTTATATATATTTAGTCCACCGCCAAATTGATTCGTTTGACCCCATTGGAGCGATTTTGCTCGGTATCGAGCAGATTGATTCTAGTCTGGGGGGGGGGGGGGGGAAAAAAAAAAAAAGGGGGGGGGGGGGAATAAAATAAAAATAAATATGTGACATGGCTGAAAATGGCCGTAATGGTCTTCTAGGGCGGCAACATGGATTTTTTTGACATTCTCCCCTCATAGTCTGTCATAGGTTGGTAGACTTTAATAGCCTGGTTTTCATTGGCAATATGACTTGGAAAAACAGGCTAATTAAAGTAATAAGACATCATAGCTCCTGAAAGTGATCGAAACGTACTTCATCGACTGTAGCATAAGTTTTGTGCACAACTTCTCTTGTCACTGCCTACTAGTTCAATTTTCCGATATGGAATTGCAAATCAAACCGTAAACAATCAAACATCCACCTACCAACCAGTTTTCAATGTTGACTCTACGCTAAAAATAAATTACTGACAATCAAACGTTAATTTACTTTTTTAAAGACAGCGAAAAGCTCACGCAACTTGGATTATTTTAAAATTACAATTCAGCTTTGATTTTAAAAGGTGGTCTGCTCGGCAAACTAATAAAAAAAATCGTAAAAGTTTAATAAAGGATACATTAGTTCTGATTTTAGCATTAAAAGTAGGCTCGCCAAACACTAACACAAACATACACACACTTTGTAGTAGATATATTTCTTGGCTGAAATAGGGCAATATGTGACAAGGGGTTTGAAAAATACCTACATTAAAATGTTTTTTTTTTTCTGAATTTATAGAAAAAATAAATCTAGAGCATAACGAAAAAAAATAAAAATAAAACCATACCATTGCACGAATGAAAAAAAAAAAGTATTAATACGTGTAGAAAAAAAACGAAAGCTAAATTGAAAGACGAAATAATAAATAGGTGAAAATTTCACCAAGAAAGCCACTAAAGATTTCAATTTAGCAACCCCTCGTTTAATTGAAGCAATCAGAAAAAGTTACCTAAACAAACGCACACATCTGTGTTCTTTCCCATCGTTACTATTAACTTGGCGCCTTCATTGCCCTGTTACGCTACCCTTTAAACACACTTCTTTAATTATTCATCTCTTAAAGTTACAATACGATAATGATAATAATCAATATTTATTTACAGTAACTCTCTCATCAAACTGATAATACATTTATAACAACGTCACGCTATAACTTCGACTTTTAATTTTCTTTAATAATCCGACTGCTATAGCAAATAACAAATTACAATTTTAAGGGTTATCTTTGAAAGATATTAATGATGAAATTGTAATAAGCACTTTTAACATTCGCTTTCCACCGAACAATGAAAATTTTATTTTATTCCATTGCTTTTATTCTAAAGTTAGTAAATAAGTTTATAGAGTGTTGTGTGCGTGTGTGTGTGTGTGTATTTGCGGGTATCAAAAGCCGACAAATTTTACAATATTAAACTATAAATATACACAATATCGATGATTTATGAAGTCTCGTCATCATTTATCTTTGCAAATGTACTAGTACAGGTGAAATGAAAGATTCTCATTTCACCGGTAATTTCGAATTCTATATATCTAAATGCTATCGATTATAAAGTTGCTTGTAATAATGAGGAAAATGTAACCAGCTTTAAAGGAAAACAAAAGTGATATAGAATTCCATTGTATTGTGCTGACGATGCGAAGCTCTTCAGTATAGTTATACGTGAAATACCACACGTAGCCTATGCAGTATGCACTAAATACTTTGTCTAAACGTAATATAATAAAATTTTTCGCTAAATAAATACACATAAGTTATACAAATGATCGAAGCGCGATAAAAAAAAAAGAAAAAAAAACGCATCTCTCTACACGAGATAATTGCCGCTAGAGAGCATGAAATAATATGACAACATATTACACATCAACTTGAGAAAGAACTGTTGCAAAAATATAATTATACAACCTACAGGTATAGGTATGTATTATTTATAATTTTAAAACATCTTAACAAGCGATTGTTATGATCAAACAAATACTCATATATACAAGTTCTTAAAATATATTTATGCGCAATTCAGTAACTTTATACTTTCGCCGCATTAAAAACAATTCCGGACATAGTTCATGCATTGTTTTAATGATAATACACATACTTATACTTTTTATACACTGGTACGAGTAGACTTGCCGTAACTTAATATACCACAAGAAACTGTAACATTACAACTACATTTATAATTGACATTATGTAATCTTTCAATGATGAAAACTATTTTATCGCGTTTAGATAATCATCTGGCTGTGATTTTAGTAGTATTAGGTACGTAAATTTCATATACCTAGGTTATGGATCGTTACCGGTATATTGTATAGGTATACTTGCTATTTAATTAATTTTTTGACCGTTGACCGATATGGATACCAAATTGGATCCTATGACCCGTCAAAAAAATAGCTTTTAGAAAGGCTTCGAACATCTGATCGTGTCTCGGAAACGTCTTCAATACACTCCATCATTCTGTACTCGAGAAGTTGTCAACTTCTGTTTCTCATTTCTGTTTTTCGATTTAATTTCGGATTAATTATTAGCTTGATTTTTCAAAGCAAAATTCGACATTTATACTTTAGCCATGAACGCGACAATTTTTGAAAATTTCGCTAATTTCTTCGTCGTAAGAAAGCCTCGTATTAGGAACGAACGAAATCGAACAAATTTTGGCGAAATTTAGTGATAACATTTCGGTTAGTAGAGGGTGGCAGGCAGGCAGTAGGAGGTGAAAATGTCAGATTATCAAAATTTCTCGACGAATCGATAGAAAGTTATAAGATATCTATGTTAGTTTCCTAGACAAATTGGAAAAGCATAAAACCATTTGTTCCCCACTGTTAGTCATTAGGGTAGATCGATTTTTGAAAATTTTGCAAAATTTACTACTGGTAGTGCTTAATAGTTGCCAAATAATTAGAAATTAACGTGCTAAAAATTTTAGCCCTTAAAGTTCAAATTTACCCTTCCTAACGAAAGCTCAAAGCTAAAAAAATACCAAAAATTTCCAAAAAACCGAACAAATTGTTTTCAAATAATTTTATTAAAAATGGGTTTAATACTGTTCGTTTTACTCAAAACAATCAGCAATGATACGCCTAATTTTTCATCTTGAATCTGTTTTTTGGGGAAGCTAGAAAAATGTTTTACACACTTTTTGAAATATTTTGAAATAACCTGAGAAAAAATTCCAATCGAAATTAATCTAATACAGTTACTTTAACTCATCTAAACAATTTCCCGCGATTCTTTTCCTCCTTTAGGTTTTCCAGTAGTTTTTAAATACCTCCTTTTTATGAGAAACACGCAGTTTCCTTCGATTAAAAAGCATCGAAAATGATGCTTTTTCAGTCTGATTTTCATGGCATATTACAATCATAAGAATTGAAAAAAAAATCATTGCAAGTAGAAAGAGTTCAAAGGGGCTAAAAAGTCGAAACTCCCAAAAAGTACATCAAGGGTCCCTCTGTAGACGGGACGTATCTAATTTCAACTTCTTAGTCCAATTCAGAGGGGAGTTACGCGAGGAATAAACT
The DNA here is from genome assembly GCA_900060175.1 of Ferrisia virgata. Taxonomy (NCBI): domain Eukaryota; kingdom Metazoa; phylum Arthropoda; class Insecta; order Hemiptera; family Pseudococcidae; genus Ferrisia; species Ferrisia virgata. The sequence continues at coordinate 5,880 of FIZR01002442.1, forward strand.
CTAAAAATTAAAAAAATCGAATAAAAATCCACGGAGGCCCCAGCTAAACGTACACATCTAATTTCAAGTTCCTAGCTCAATTTAGAGGGGAGCTATGTGGCAAACAAACTCAAAAAACCTAAAAAAATGAGAAAAACCGATCATAAACTATTTTGTTTGCGGCTGCGACGGGATTAAATGGAGCTAAAAAGTCGAAACTGCCTTTCTTCAAGGTCAAAAAGGGGAAAACCTCCAATTTACTGAGGGAGATTGATTTTTGGATATATTATACAACTTTTGATTCTCTATCAATTGGCTTGAAAAAGGGGTAATTTTAGCGTTTTTTACCCCTCAGTACCTCCCTCCTCCATTGGGGCGTGACTGAATTTTGACCCAAGTTCATTCCCCCCATATATATCTAATCCGTCGCCAAACTGAGACGATTGATCGAATTGGCGCGATTTTGGTCGGTATCGAGCAGAGTAAATGATTCTAATGTTCGGGGAAAAAATAAAAATAAATATTTGACCTGGCTAAAAATTGTCTTAATGGTCTTCTCGGGACCCAGAGTTCATTTTTTCTCCCGAAACTAAAAATTATTCGCTCAGCTTGATACCGACCAAAATCTATCAAATTTGGGAAATAAGCTTAGATTGACGGCGAATGTGATATCCTGTAACGGGGCTGACTTCGGGTCGCCCAAATTTGAAGGAGTGTTTGAAGGGGCTAAAACAGAAAAAAATGTTCCTTTTTCTGCCAAACAATAAACTATAAAAAGTTGTACAACATATTCAAAAAATTAATCTCCTAGATCAATTAGGAGGCGAGATATGAGACGTTTCCCTTCAGATTGAGCTAAGAAATTGAAGTTTGGAGTGTAAGTTTAGTGTAAATCTTAAAGGTGCTTTTGGGGGTTTCGTTTTTTCAGCCTCATTGCACCCCCTCGCAGTACCAAAAATGTAGTATTTGGTCGGTTTTTCTTATTTTTTTGAGTTTGGTCCTCGCATAACTCCCTCCAACTTAATTTAGTGATTGAGATTTTGTATACAGATTTAATGTATAAGTTAAGAGTGTGTATTTTGGCCATTTTACCCATTCACTTCAATATCTTCCTCTACCCGTAACCACTGTTGAAAAAGCCCGAATAAATTGGTACGAGTGCAGGCCTATAACAAGAAATAAAACAAGCATCGCTTTACGATGCTTTTTCAGCCTGATTTTCGTGACATATTACAATCATGAGAATTGAAAAAAAACATTCTTAATCAGCATTGCGGGTTGGCAGGGTTCAATGGGGCTAAAAAGCCGAGACCCCCAAAAGGCACATCTAGGGCCCCTACTTAATGTACATACCTACGTTCAAGTTCCCAGCTCAATTTGGAGGTGAATTATGCCAGGAACAAACTCAAAAATATAAATAAAATGAAAAAACCCGAACAAAAAACCACTTTTTTGGGGCTGTGAGAGTGTGCAGTGGAGCTAAAAAGTTGGAACCTCCAAAAGGCTCATTTAAGGTCCCTGTTACATGTACATATGGAGTTTGAACTTTCTAGCTCAATTTAGTGGGGAGATAGGGGGGGGACAGTCATTTTTCAAAGTCAAAAAAGGGGGAAAACCTCATATCTACCCTCCTAATTGACTTGGGAGGTTGATTTTTAAATATGTTGTACAATTTTTGATTTTCTATCAATTGGTTGAAAAAGGAGTAATTTTTGCATTTTTCACCCCTCAGTATCCCCTCCCCCCAAAATGAGGCAAAACTGAATTTTGATCTAAATTTATCTTCACTCATATATATCTAATGCGCCTCTAAACTGAGTCGATTGACCGAATTGGAGCGATTTTGGTCGGTATCGAGCGGAGTAAATAATTTTAACGTTCGGGGAGAAAAATAAAAAAGTAAAAATAAATATCTGACATGGCTAAAAAACGTCTTAATGATCTTCTAGGACCCCAAAACGGATTTTGTTTATATACCCCTCCCCCCGCGCCATCTGCTGTTGGTAGACCGACTATAATAGCCTAGTTTTCATCGATAATATGACGTAGAAAAAAATTAAGCTAAAAACGAAGGTGGTATGCAATGTCGCCGTATAAAAATAATCTGCGATCCTCAAATGAGTTAGCCTTTTGAACTTTTAAATTGTCGTTCAAGCATCGTTTTCCTGTAACGTCCATTTTGATTACACATCTTCCATGATACTATAATTACAACTCGCAACAAGGCGAAGGGTGTTTTCTGTCAACATTTCTAATTCAAAAACTCGTGTTGGAAAACTACATAAACATCTGTGAATTTTCGAATATCTGTTTCAAGCCATTCAACAAGGTGAGCTTATTTTTATACGCGAGTGCGGAGCTCGGAGTCCAAAAAATAGTACTTAAATTTAAATATAAATATAGGATATAGCCATTAACGACAGCCTATATTTTTTATTACTCATCATAAAAAAAAAGTGGAATAAAACGACACGTATCTTAATGTTTTTGAAAATTAATTTCAATCTAACCGCAAAATATAATCTACCGGAGTCGTTTCTATTTCGTAAATATATCCACATCGGTTAACAAAACAGTAAAAAACACTCGAATGTGTTCGTTTTACCGACCCAATTAGCCATCTTTTGCTTTTAATAACGTATACGTATATATATATGTATATACGTGTATGTATACATTCAGCATACACACGCAATTGTATTCACGTCCACGTGTACCACACACAGTGCGATACATTGAATAAGACTAAAAAAGAAAAGTATCAAGTGGGTGCCCCCCTTATGTATATACACTCCATAAATATATGTACTTGTATCGTCGATTAAGAGCAGCGTAAGTAAATTCGTACAAATGATCGAAATCCTGTTACACGTCATCAAAGTGTACTTCGATAGGCGACTTTTTCGATAATTTTGTTTCAACAAAGGTTACTTTCAAAACTAAAGTATGGTTTTTTTTTCTCTCTTTTCAAAATTAAAGAGGTTTCAATAATAAATGACTTTTTATTCGGTTGAAAATTTCCAATTGTTACAATCCCGAATGAATTACACTTACAGTGATTAATTATTACGATTATTATTATTATTATTATATTTAAGAAGACTTTTCGAGTGTAGGGTTAAAATGATTTTCGCTTTAGGGTTTCTCAAACTTTCAACGCATATTTTGGCTTCGACGTTGGACGTAATCGTTTTTATCAATCAGAGTGAAAGTTACTTTAACCTATAATAAATACGAATGTTATCAGAAATTTCATACTTATATAGCCCGGCCGCGCCGGGCACACGAGCGTACAAATAATAAAAAAGTTGACCTGCCATCAAATGGCGCAATAAAATCGAGCCAATAAAAAACTTTATTCAAGATTTGAAACGGAAAAAGCTCGCATAGATAATTCCGGAGTTATATACTGCGTTGATGTTTTATTTCGTATACCATACCAGTGCACAATTTCTCCTACGTATACTTTACTGTACATAAAAGGTACGACTTTGGGAAAGGAAAAAAGGGATCCTGGCCATTTTTCACCCATTCATTTTTTTTTCCCCCGCTATATAATACGAACCACTGAAAAGCGGTTTAAGAGATTGGAATTGTTAAGTGGTACACCCTATAGCTGTTAACTTTGTTTTAAACGAACTTTTAAAGTACTTTTGCAAGCGTCATTTAGCCACGTGTTTTTGCCACTTAACGCCCTCGCAAAAGCCTATCGAGTATTTGCTAATGTTACACAGTTCAACATTCAATTTGTAACTAATCCGAATTGCGGCGGTGTTTTGTATCTAACTTTTTTTGACTTTTAGCCGAGTTAATTTTTCCAATTCGCTAATTACTGGCTGTGTAGCGAGAATCGTAAATTAGGGTTCGGCGTACGTGTGGAAGATGAATTGATGCTGCGCCGAGCCGAGCCGAACCGAGCCAGCGTCATCGCCATCGCTGTGCCGACGACATTTCGAATTTCGATTAATTTTCGGCATCAAACGATTTTTTACGCTTTTGAGTCGTATAGACGGGTAAAGGCATACAGACGTACGGATACCAATATACCTATCATATCTGCCTACTGTTGTGATAATGATGAAAATGTGTATCGGTTAATTTTTACTCGAACGGGTTATGCGCCGCCTAGTTCTTCTTAATTGCTTTATAATTTGTATAGGAATGCGTAACGCGCTTTTGAATGCATCCAAAAAAAAAAAAATACTATCAGTTGGAAACCGGTATTAATTTCTTGGTCGGTGGTTATTTTGTAATTTGTTACGTATTGTTTTATAGCAATGTACGTATTATAGGTTCGTAGATTAGATACTCTATCGTCGCTGATCAATTTCGATCGATTTCTTTTGTACGTATACTGAGACGTCCGTCGTACCGTCTTACTATTGTACGCTCATGTAGAGCCAAAGTCGCCCCTAACGATAAAGGTTCGTCTAATATAGCGCTAATTACGTTTGAAAGAGCCTTTCCTAATAAGGGTGAAAAACGACCCGCGACCCAAAATCGATCAAACTTTAACCATAATGTTACTTATGGTCTAAAAACATGGCATAAAAAATTTGACCCTCCCCTCCCCCCTCTTCAGGAATTATTGCCCACCAAATGTCGAAATTTCGATACGAGATATCTCTGGATGAGGTGGGTAAGATTATACATCTTACTGAGTACTATAAATGAGAATTTTTCGAAAATTTTTTGTTCAAATTTTACCAATTTTTTTTATGCTGAAATTTTCGAAAAAAAATTTAATTTAAGGGGGGGAGGGGACTCACGGCTGGAAATTTTTTTATCGTCTTTCTTAGGTGGTCATCTATATCATATTTTTTTTTAGGTTCCGAAATTGAGTGCGACATGCTCAAAAAAAAATCAAAACCAAAAAAAACATATTTTCATGATTAATAAGGCAGGTAGCCTAACTCGAAGTAAAATTTCGAGTCAATGCATGAATAAATTGAAAGTATATAATAAAAGAACACCATTTCCAAAATTTCAAGTCCTGAAATGCATTTCTCGAATTTTGGCC
>FIZR01002445.1:0-19496 GCA_900060175.1 Ferrisia virgata
TTTCGTAATTTTTACGAATTTTTACCAACTTTTTCACAATTTTTAACGGTTTTTAACAATTTTCAATCGAACCTTTATAATCATTATGAAAAATTGAGCTTTCGTCTCAAAAGTTTATATTTGAGCTTTCAAAATTTTGACTGTAGATTTTGAATCTTCACTGAATTACCAATGAAGCCGCAAAAACAGATTTATTCTAAGTCGAACCAATCTTGAAATACGAGCGTTCAAAGTTGAGCTGTTTGACGAAAAATCGAGATTTCTCGAAAATAACACCCCCCCCATTCCCCTGAAGGGTTGTTACCGAAATGATGGGGATTCCTTCACTAGGTCACTGAGGCACAGTGGGATGGGAAAATTTCTAGTTGGTCAAAAATCTGAAACTTTGGTGGGTAGGGGTTTTTTTGAGGTGCTAAATTAATTTTCAATCAAATTTTCATCCTCAGACCCGAGAGGGAGTAGCAGGAGGCGGTCAAAATTCAATTTTGAGCAAAATTTCGATTAGGGTGTCAAAATTTATGTTTTTTAGCCTTCTCAATTCATTTCCGATTTTTCCAAAAAGTTAAAAGGAAAGGAGGTAACAAAATTTTGGAGTGGGGGTATCAAAATCTATGTTTCTTAGCCTTTTGAATTCAGTTCCGACGTTATTTTTTTGAAAAAGTCCAGAAGGGCATGGGAACATAAAATTTCAGTTCAAGTTTTTAACCTGCATGTAAATATTCAAGTTAATAGCAAACTTTTTTTATTTATTATATTGAACACTTTTTTTTCACTGTTGTCTGTATTTTTATCGTCTTCATCGTCTTTATCTACAACTTTTACTTTGTCTCCATCTGTGTCTTCATATTAACTATGTCAAGAATGTAAAATAAAATTATCAATTGAATTTTGATCCCCTTTCCGCCCACCCTTTGGACTTTTTCGAAAAAATAACATTGAAACTGCATTCAGAAGGCCGAGAAACATGCATTTTGACACTACATTCGAAATTTTGGATAAAATTAAATTTTGACCCCTTCACTCTCTTCCCTCTTCTCGTTGAACTTTTTCGAAAAAATAACATCGGAAATGAATTCAGAAGGCTGATAAACCTACATTTTGACACCGCACTCGAAAATTCAAAGTTCCCCTCCCCCTCTTTTGGATTTTTTAGAAAAAATAACGTCTGAACTGAATTCAGAAGGTTACAAAACATAAATTTTGATACGTCATTCGAAATTTCGCTGGAAATAGAATTTTGTCGCCCCCCACTCACATTCTGCATTCGTTTTGGTATAGAATGAGCCTGAGGTTAAAAATTAATAGAATGATTTAGACATCTCGCGATTTGATAATCTATGTGATACATCTGGTCGTAGATAAGAGGTGGTAGGGTATTCAAAATGTTCAAACCTCAAGTACGAAATAGCGAAATCCATTAAAAATTCGAATACACTCGTAGAATTATTTTCAAGATTCATTATGCTTAACTAATCATACTTACAGATTATTAGAATTCGGAGATACTCCGAGCAGTTCCTTAACTACAGATGAATTTTTAACCGTTGATCTCGGTGAAGAGCAAGATCCTCCTTCATTTAAGGCAGCTCGAATGAAAGATAAAGAACGACTACAAAAGGTAATAGGGGCTCTGTGCGGTATATTTTAAAAGATGAATAAAAATATATGTATTAACACCTACCTACTAATTCATTTATAATTTGATTCAATTTTCCAGTATACTGATGTCGAGTACGAGATGAAGATGCAAAAATTGCAGAGACTCATTGAAAAAGAATTAGAAAAGAAGAGAACCAAAGGAAGACGATTTTCTGTGAGCAGCGTCGATACAGGTACCACTAATTTGCAATTTGGTTGGACCCAAGTTTCACACAACTATTAATAGGCTAATAATCGCTGCATAATTTTCCAGCCGCTAGCGATATTAACGACGATGCCGAAAGCACAACGAGCGGTATACTGAAAGATTCGTTGGACGATATTTTAGACGACGAAGGTGAAATTAACGAAGCCGTTGTTAAATCTACTCTGGAATCGATCGATAACGTATGCAGCTCTATAAAAAGTACCTCTTCTAAAGATCAAGCGAGTAAAGCCGAATCGCCGAAAGGATTAGGTTTGTAAATGTGGTCAAAAAAAATGTATCATTTTTCGAGCTAACCAAGTATTCGTATTAATCGTATATCGCATTCAGGACCAACCCTCGAAACCATTGGTATTTCCGGTGAAGAAGCTCAAACCTCGCAACCGGTTAGTGATCCGAATCCAAAATCGACTGAAAGTACCGATAAACCTGATCAATTTGAAATCGACCATTCCTTAGATGATCTAGATGATGAAGAATTGGACTCGTATATCGTCACAGATGAAGAATTTCAACAAAAAAAGAAAGCTTGGTTAGATTTATACGCAGCGTTTTTAGAAGAACAAAAAAGTACGCAGAGTGATTCGATTGATTAGAATATTTTCCAATGATTTTCGTCTCGTTATTGAATATAATGTATGTTTATATGTATATTTTTTTTTACAGAAAAAGAAGAAGAAAAATTATCAAAAGAAAAAGAAGATGGTAAAGGTGATAAAAAACGTAAACGCCAAAAACGTACTAAAGGCGCCGGAGCAGCTACTGCTGGTAAATGAATGTCGAGCCTATTTGATTTTTTCGTCGTAAAAGTACTTTACCTCTTAAATAACACGATTTTTCTTTTCTTTTTTTTTTTCGCAGGTGAAGCCGTAGAAAAAGTATTAAGGGAGAAGAAAATCTCAAATAAATTAAATTACGACGTTTTAAAATCTCTGAATATGAATGATTTTGTAAAATCTATGAATTTCGGTTCTGCCAGTAACATGAAAGAAATTGAGTACGATATAAAATTTAATATTCTACGTTTTATAAGATAAGCCCTATAATTAGTTTTGTAATTCTGTGTTGTAATTTTTCAGATCTAAGGCGAAAGAATGCAGAAGTACCGATGAACCTGTTCCTAGTAAATTACCCAGGCTGGATCCTGTCGCCGAAGTTGCTACTAATCTTGGTAAGTTATTGGGAGCTTATTGGTGGTGATGGGTATGATCGAATGATCAATGGTTTTGCGTTTCTGCAACGTATTATGGTTGTAGTTTTATTCGTAATTTTCATCGTATTACCGAAATTGCAATGTTTGTCACCTGTAATTACCGTCATAATCGCTATTTACCAGATGATTAAATTCTGGTCGTGATTACCGAAATAGGAATTTACAGCGAATGTATGGAAAATCAGCCCATATTTATCTCTTTTAATGATTGCAAAGATGATGCTAATCAAATTGCAAGAAAGAATTGCAAAGGAATCACGGAATCGGATTTGTAATTTCGATTCTCCGCAGCTAATTTTTTCTAGTGTAATTGGTAATATTAACAAAATTTTCATCCTCCATTTCATTTTACTGATCCTCAACGTTACTGTTTTGGCACTGAAAACGAATCACATTTTTCCCCTTCGGAGGGAAATTTTACATCATGGATATGCAATGATGAAATCAAAATCTAAAAATTTACGAAATAAATCTCAAAAATCATTTAAAATGTAGTTTCTAATACTCGGTACTCAACACTTGATATTAAGTCAATTTATACGATTTATAAAATTAATTTATTTCGTGAATTTTTGAAAAACGTTTAAAATCATGAAAATTATCGAAACTTGATAAATCGACTTCAATAGATAAAAAGTGCAGAACATTGATCATAAATCACGAAAAATTGTACAAAAATTTGTTGATTTATATTATTAAAAAAATTGTTGAAAATTATCGAAAATTGAGTAAAAAATTGTCTGAAATGGATAAAAAGTGAAGAAATTAAACGAAAATTGCGAAGAAATGTTGATAAATGGGTAAAAATTGACCCAAGTTGAAAAAAATTATCGAAAATTCGGTAAAATTTGATTAAAATGGGTGAAACATTCAGAAAAATTGATCAATAATTCACAAAATATGTTGGAAACCCGATGAAAATTGTCGTAAAATATGACATAATTGTTGAAAAAATCATTCAAAATTGAGTCAAAATTTGAGCAAAATTGAAAAAAAAAATGCAAAAAATTCATCGAAAATCACGAAAAAATGATGAAAATAGGTGACAGCCGACCTTAAAAATAGAAAAAAAAGTTGAAACTCATTGAAAATTAGATAAAAATTTGATAAAAACCGGTAAAAAGAACGGAAAATTGATCAAAAATTACGAAAAAACGTGAAAAATTGAGTGAAATTTGGCCTAAAATATAAAAAAAAAATTTTAAATTATAGAAAATTTGTTAACATTTTGAGAAAAATGTAGAAAAATGTAGAAAATCGATCGAAAATCATAAAAAAATACGAAAAAATGTTGAAAAAAGGGTAACATTGACTTAAAATATGAATAACATTGTTGAAAATTTTTGAAACAAGGTAAAAATTTGATAAAAATCGGTAAGAAATGCGAAAAAACGAACAAAAATCATGAAAAAATGTTGAAACTGGAATGATAATTGGTCTAAACTATGCAAAAAATTGTTAAAAATTATCGAAGATAATGTAAAAATTTGATAAAATTTGGTAAAAAATGCTGAAAATTGATAAAAAATTACGAAAAAACGTTGAAAATTGGATGAAAATTTCTTAAAGTATGAAGAAATTCTATAATCATCGAAAGTTTAGTAAAGATTTGATTAAAATGGGTAAAACATTCAGAAAATTGATCAATAATTCTTAAAATATGTTAGAAAACCGATGAAAATTGCCGTAAAATATGACATGATTGTTGAAAAATCATTCAAAATTGAGTTAAAATTTGACCAAAATTGGTAAAAAAAACGCAAAAAATTGATCGGAAATCACAAAAAAAAGTTGAAAATCTTTGAAAATTAGGTAAAAATTTGATAAAAACCGGTTAAAAGAACGGAAAATTGATCAAATATTACGACAAAACGTTAAAAATTAAGTGAAATTTGGCCTAAAATATAAAAAAAAAAATTTTTAAGTTATAGAAAACTTGGTGACAATTTTGTAAAAAGTGATTAAAAATGTAGAAAATCGATCAAAAATCAAGAAAATATTAGTGAAATGATCGAAAATTGGTTAAAATTTGACAAAAATTAGTAAAAGAATGTGAGAAATTGTTCGAAAATCACGAAAAAATGTTGAAAAATGGGCGACAATTGACCTAAAATACGAATAACACCTTAAAAATTATCGAAATAAGGTAAAAATTTAATAAAAACTGGTAAAAAGTGGGAAAAATTGATCACAAATCACGAAAAAACGTTGAAAATATGGTAAAAGTTTGATAAAAAATGGGAAAAAAGAACGGAAAATTGATCAAAAATCGCGAAAAATGTTAATAAGTGGCCTAAAATGGGAAGAAAATTTTTAAACATCATCGAATATTTGGTAATAACTTGATAAATATTGTCGATAAATGGAGAAAACTGATGAAAAATCATGGTAAAGTCATTAAAAATCGTCAAAAATTGGTTGAAAATTTGATAAAAATTAGGTAAAAATGTTGAGAAAATTGGTAAAAATTGACGTAAAACATGAAAAAGTTGGTAAAAAATTAAAAAATATGTTCGAAAATCACGAAAAAATTTTGAAAAATGGGCAATTACCAACTTGAAATATTAACAATAACGTTCAAAATTTTTGAAAATCTCATATAATCTTGAAAAACGAAAGTAAATTGTGTGAAAACGTGAAAAAAAAAGTTGAAAATCATCGAAAAATATGCAAAAGCTCGATTAAAATTGGTAAAAAGTGTGGAAATTGATCAGAAATCACGAAAAAACTTTGAAAATTGGGTGAATATTGCTCTAAAATATGAAAAAAATTGCTAAAAATCATAAAAAATTTCGTAGCAATTTGATATAAACGAGTAAAAAATGCAGAAAACTGATCAAAAATGATGAAAAATTTCGAAAAATGGGCCATTATTGACCTTAAATATGGGAAAAATTATTAAAATTAGCCTAACATCAAGTAAAAGGTTTATAAGAATAAATAAAAAGTGCAAAAAATTGATCAAAAATTAGGTACATTGGTTGGAAAACTGGTAATAATTGACTTAAAACATGATAAAAAACGTTGAAAATCAGAGAAAATTACGTGGAAATTTCACAAAAATTGTTGATAAAATGCAGAAAATTTCTCGAAAATCACAAAAAAAAGTTTAAAAAGGAGTGAAGTTTTTTTGGATATTATGAAAAAAATTGTTTAAAATTATTAAAAATTTGACAAAAAATCTACTAAAATGGGTAAAAAATGATGAAAATTTATTGAAAATTACGAAAAATTGCTTTAAAAAGGTAAAAATTGATCTTAAATATGAAAAAAATCGTCAAAAACTATCGAAACTTGTAAAAATTTAATAGAAATTGGTGAAGTAATAGAAAATTAATCGAAAAATCACGAACAGATGTTGGAAAAAAATCGATGAAAAACTGACGTAAAATATGAAAAAAAATTGTGAAAAATCATCGAGAATTAGGTGAAAAATTCAGTTTAATAGGTACAAGGTGCAAAAGTATATCAAAAATCACAAAAAAAAATGTCGAAAAATGGGTCAAATTGACCTAAATTATGAAAAAAATTGTTCAAAATGATCAAAAATTTCGAAAAAATCATGGAAAAAATGTTGTAGAATAGAAGAAAATTGAATCATCAAAAATTGGGTAAAAATTTGACAAAAATAGTTGAAAAGTGCTGAAAATTGATCAAAAATCGCCAAAAAAATGTTTATTAAAACTCAAAATTAACAAAAAGATTACACCTCCCCCCCGCCGCTACCTTAGTCGAACTTATAAATAATTACATAGTAAAATGAAAATAATCTCAATACATTGCAATAAGAAAGTACGATATCTATTTTATAATTTCTGAGTAAAAGAAAATACTCGATCGTGATAATAAGACGAGCTTTCATCAGGTGCAGATAACGAGGATGAGGAAGATTTGGACGACGATTACGACGAGGATGATGAACCAGAGCCTGAGAACAATGTGAGATCGATTAGTGAAATGTTACGAAGTCAACATAGTCAAGACGATGACGATAATTACGACGATGATTATTAGAAATACTCATCTCGGTGCACGGGCGTCTTCGAAGTACACAACACACAATCGATCAAAAACCGACTTGTGCAATTAGTCTTCACGATGGTTTTGCTGTTTTTACACATATATATATTCGAAGAATGAGAGCATAAGTATTCCAAGACAATCGATAATCACCCCAATTGTCCTATTTCCGTGTAATGATAAAGAAAATACGGTGACGGGTTATCGTAATTTATTTTCTTTTATTTTATCGTTCCCTGCAAATTATTTTTCTAGTCGAGTACTCGGAATTAAGCTTTATACGATTTTTTTTTCTCTTATCTGAGATGAGTATATATAATCCAAGTTGTGATACCTTTCGAATCAATTTACTAGTGCAATTCATCTGTGAAACATTGAAGTGAATTTTACTGGTGTGGTGCTCTGTGTGCATTAGTGTGACTTGACGCTCGAGTAGAAGCATTGCTGTTAAAATGATTTTTACCAAACTTTTCTCATTGGTTGGTGCCACGTATCTATTTTTGTACACTGTTTTCACAATGGGCTGTTTTTAAAAAGTCCTCCTATGTAGTTCAATATAATGCGAATCTACGATAAGTATCCAACTTGATAATCGTACAGTCCACAATGGTTCCGAATGTGATGAACTGGTTTTATTTAATGCAAGAATACATTTAATGTTCTATGAATATTTAAAATGAAATTCCTATTAATCTTTATGTTTTTTTTTTGCATCAAATGCGATATCCAGATACCTAATTTTATAATTTTCGGTTTTTCAATCGCCCAGTAATAATTCTGCGATGAGCAGATTAATTTAAATTAATGAAACGGATAATTAATTTCATAAATTTTCGATTTTACTATTATTATTATTATTGATATTATGAATTTAATTTATATCTACGTTGATTTTTTTTATTCCTACGATAATATAATTTAACTTGATTATTTTTTTGTTTTATTTTTTTTTTTAAATGCGTTCTGAATTGTTTGCTCCTTTTTCTAACCTTTTATTATCGTTTAAAGGTTCAACAATTGGATACATAGTGATCGACCCTCGGCTAAGATTTTCAACTCATCTAGTAGAACTTGGTCTTTATGATATGAAAATCCATTGGTAAGAATTTTGGCCCCCACCTCACTGCTTACCCCCCCCCCCTGATATTATCTTATATGTGCTCGAAATATGAATTAAACTAATAATTTTTTATATTTTATAATTATCGACGAAATTTTTTCAAATTTTTATCACGAAACACCCAACTTTAAATTTCAAAACCAGATACCTACCTTAGGGTATATCGAAAAAAAAATCATACCTCGGATTTTGAACAAACTCTCATGGGTAGTTGACTTCAAGTTGAAAATCCGCCGTACACAATTTTATGACACTAGCTCAAGGGGTAGGGGGATCTATGGGTCCTCAAAGTGAGGTCATTTTCGAAAAAAAACGCGGTTTCTTGTTATTTTGACCAATTAAAAGTGGTTTAGGACCTCGGTCACAGAAGTGGAAAATAGCGATTTGAGTGTCTGCGTATCGCTGTACTATTTGCATCTAGATTAGATACCACGTGTAACCCATCTACCAGGGTGTTGAAAAGTTACACATGGTAAAAATCAGTTTTCTTTTATTTTTCAAAAAAAAAAACAAAAAAAACAAAAAAAAGGCTCTTCACCTGAATAATTGAGCCAAAAAAGTTTTGCAGCTTAGAAAAGCGAATTACAGTTGAAATTAATCAAAAGTTTCACGTTACAGGGCAGCTAACCTCCTAATTCGGAGATCGTTGAAATTATTGCTGTAAAGATCAAGAAAGGATGTAGAAGAACTATTGAGATACATACCTAACCAAAGTTTTGACCTCCAATCTCACTGGTTTTCTTGGGATTCCCTTTTTTGACAACCACTGGTAATTTTTTTTTTTGAAAATGCCAATTGATTGGTTTGCCCTATTTTTAGCCTGATTTTCTATGTCATATTGTTAATGAATACTGGGCTATTACGCTCTATCGACATACAGCAGATGAGGGGAGAAGATATCAACAAAATCCTTTTTGGGTCCTAGAACACCGTTGCCACTATTTTTGGTCATGTCAGATATTTATTTTTATTTTATTTATTAGCCTGATTTTCTATGTCATATTATCAATGAAAACCAGGCCATTACAGTCTATCGACCAACGGTGGATGAGGAGGGGGGGATATCAACAAAATCCATTTTGGGGCCCTAATAAACCATTAAAACGATTTTTAACCATGTCAGATATTTATTTTTATTTTTTTCCCCCGAACATTAAAATCATACACCCCAATCGATACCGCCAAAATCACTCCAATTTGGTCAATCGGCTCAGTTTGGTGGCGGATTAGAAATATATGAGTGAAGATAAATTTGCGTCAAAATTCAGTTTTGCCCCATTTTGGGAGAGGGGGTGCTGAGGGGTCAAAAACTCAAAAATTGGCCCTTTTTAAGCAGATTGACAGAAAATCAAATGTTGTATAGCATATCCAAAAATCAACCTCCTAAGTCAATTAGGAGGAGAGATATGGGGTTTTCCCCCTTTTTGACCCTGAAAAAGGGCTGTTCCTCCCCCCTATCTCCCCACCAAATTGAGCTAGATAGTTGAAATTCGGTATATATATATTCAGTTGGGGCCCTAGATGTGCATTTTGGGGATCCCAATTTTTCAGCTCCATTACACCCCCGTACACCACCAAAAAAGTGGTTTTTTAATCCCTTTTTATCATTTTTGGAGTTTTTTGAGTTTGTTCCTCACATAACTTCCCTCCGAATCGAACTAATCGAACTAGGAACTTGAAATTAGGTATGTACATTTAGTAGGGGCCTTAGAAGTGCCTTTTTAGGGTCTCGACTTTTCAGCCTCATTTCTTCCCTACACAGCCCCTAATATGTGGTTTTTTGGTTGTCATATCTTATTTTAGTTTGTTCCTCGCATAACTGCCCTCCAAATAGAGTTAGGAAGTTGAAATTAGGTATATACATTTAATAGATGCCCTAGGTGTGCCTTTTGGGGATTTCGAATTTTCAGCTCCATTTGAACCCTTCTCACCCGCAATGCTTCTTATTAATTCTCATAATTATAATATATCACGAAAATCAGGCTGATAAAGCATCGCTAAAGGGTTCTTTTTTTTCTCCCGAAATTGAAAAATTATTTGCTTTGCTCAATACTGACTAAAATCGATAATATTTGAGAAAAAGGCTTTGATTGGCGTGCCATTTGATATTCTGGAATGGGGATGATCTCGTGTCAAAATGTAGTTTTGCCCAAATTTGGGAGAGGGGGTGCTGAGAAGCTAAAATCTCAAAAATTAATTCTTTTTGACTTAATCGATAGAGGATTCGAAGTCGTATTACATATCCAAAAATCATCCTCGCACGTTAATTAGGAGGGGAGATATGAGGGTTTCCCCTCTTTTGACCGTGATACAGGTCTAATGGAGGGGAGGCTGAGCTATAAAAGAAAAATCTGAAAATTATTTTCATATTCTATATAATTGCGGCTTGTAAGAGTAGAAAATCATAGTCAAAAAGCCAAACTCCCGTTGGAGCTCTTACTGGCCCCCAGCAGCACCCCCTATCCCCCTTTTTGGACTACCGGTACGTTCGTGATATTGGTGTGGTTTTCACATGAATCGAAGTTCGTGAATACGAATATGAAATCGGATTTTCAGTGGGGCCTCTACAAGCACATCGTTCTGAAAGGGCGAGGGTACTCAAAATGCGTCTAAAATACCTATTTACGGTTGTATTATAAAAAATTGGAATTCTTTGTAAAAAGAATGAAAAACAAAAACGTTTCAAATTTTTTAAAAAACGAATTGTGCAAAACCAAAATTGTAAAAACAAAAACGAAACCCGAAAAATTTTCATTTTTGAAACCTGAATTAATTACTAAATTTCTCTCTTTAGTTTATAGATGTTGAGAGTGAGGTAGGTGGCAAAAATTTTTACCAGCTGGTTTTCACACCGCATGGACCAACTTTCACGAGATAATTTAAAAATCCTAGGCAAGATATGATTCACCTCTTCTTATCCTGCTAAATACACTCTTTTAATTCCTCCAACTGAATTTTTTCAGCTTAAAAAATTTACTCGAAGTTTGAAAAGTTTCAACAAGTTAAACCTATCATGTTTGCCATTTTTTTTTTTTTTTTTTTTTACAATTCTATGAAACACTGAGAAGGGATTTTTTTTTTAGAAATGTTTTCTCGCACAAATGTTCTATAAGATTGAGCTTAATACTTCAATTTGATAAGAATATTAAAATTAATCCTTGAATCTTAATCGTAATCTATTTCGATACAAATTACTAAATTGATTTTTTTCTAATCTCTTATCATTTATTGAGAAATGTTGTTTCGAAATTGAACTTCGGTTTTGAATAAACTTCAGATAGTTGCGCGATGATGAAAAATCATTTCAAAATCGATTTTCTAGAACGACAAATAACAAATAATCTGTAATGAAAATCCATACGATCGTATACCGAACAGAAAATTCTATCAACATACCGTACTGTAAGATTGTTTGGTGCTCCCTTCCCCTTCTGCGGTGCAACTGTAGCAATGAAATAACAACCCCCCCCCCCCAATCTAAAAATAAATTCGAGTTGATCAAAGCTATTGTTTGCTGCTCAATGTTTTCCATTAAGATTATTAGAAATCAAAACTGTTCAAAATAAATCTCAAACAAATTTAACATGAAACTTGGGTAGGTATTTTTAAATCTCTCAAGTATTTAGAATTTGATTCTCATGAAATGAAAGGAAAATTGATGTTTTAAAAAACTATGAAGAAAAATTACAAAATGAACGTACTGAATTCGAATAAAATCAGTCTAAGGGATTTAGATTTACCCATTCGATTGTTTTGAATATGCGAGTAGTGTGGAAGAGGAAAGAAGGAGGTATTCAATGAGGGAAAAAACCGTGCTAATTCGTTAGTGTAAATTAATTCCATAAGATCTGTAATTAAAATGTAGACTTCTGATCGATTTCAAAAATTTTCATTGATAAGTTGAAAAGATCATATTTGAAATTAGAATGGTATTCGATCTGGTTTTACATTTCTTTCTTCGTGTTTTTTTTTTTTTTCTAAAGATATACGAAAAAAAAAAAGAGATGTGATAAATATTTAGCCTTTAGGTACCACTCATTTAATAATATTTAAAAAATAATCGCCAAAACTCAGTTGGAGGTTAATCAGAACGTTAAAAAATTAGTACATCTTCAATTTAAATCTTATCAAATCGATTATCTCGAAAACTCTCTTATAAGTACATAACACACGTTTATTTACAATCTTCAAACTTCTGGTATACGTAGGTAGTGATTTTTCAACCTATAACAAAAATCTTTTCAATATTTTCCTCGATTCTCGAGTATTCCAGTGTAAAATAACCAATTTTTGGCATGGATTTCCGAGCTGTTTTTCATTCTATGGCGTTTAAGATGACTGTTCTAGCTATAACTTACCTCGCATATGTGTACACAGTGATCGCTGGCTGATTTTAATGCTAATTAAAAGTGAGTTCATTTATTTTTATATTTGTACCTACTTGATTTTTTATTGTTGTGATGCTTCAGTATAGTTTTGAGATTAGGCGGGGAAGGCTCTAATAGGAATTAAATTGTCATTATTTAAAATTTAGACTAATCTGTGGTATTTTTAATGGCTGCAGTTTTGGAGACGTTGCGTTGGTATTATGGTGGATTTACTGGAACCCCTCTCGATAACCTCTTATTCTGTGATTCTTATGCAATTTATATTTCCGGTATGATGATGCGCAGGTGCCAATTTAATGGAGCAATTATTAATTCCCGATGGTTGTCCCATTTGTAAGATTTGTATTCGTAGCATAACCTTTGAAATTTTATTATGAAATCAATAAAATAAAAGCAATAGTCTCCATTTCATGAGTTACATATTTTGTAGAATTTTACCAAGTTGGAGTGAAACTGTACATTCAGTGACTGGAATCTGAACTACACATGTGTTTTGACAATATATGTAGTTCTTACTCGTAGATTATGAACACAGTGTCAGATTTGGCCTGTGGAAGGCTTCGTTCACAATGCACGTTCGCGAGCTCTTCTCCAATGCTGTGTTCATCAAAAATACAGCTTGAACACGATTTAAGGAGGTCGAAATATGTGGTATACGTGAACAAAGTTCGAAAATTGGCCGGAAAATTTTTCTCTCAAAAGAAATTTTGGAAATCGAGTAAAACTTTTTTCCGGACGTTCAATTCCCTTAAGGGCCCTCAAGCCCTCTAAAATAGCCTCCCAATACCCTTAAACAACCTTCAAAGCCTCTTATATCGCTCCTACACGGCCTTAATAGCTTTAAAGCCCTCTTATAGTAAGCTGGCATGACATAGTGGTTAAACCGTGGCTCACTAAACGAGAGGTCATAGGTTCGAATCCCACTAAGGGCAAAATGTATGTATAATGCATTGCGTGCATTTAACAACTATCACACGATTACGTTCCGAGCACTACCAGTTACAACAGAGATAATTAGACAGTACGCCGTCTATTATCAGAATCAAAAAGCTTGTAACTGGTTTGAGCGCCTACTCGTGGCCCATTGCTGAACTCAGGGTTGTAAAAACTCGGCTAGCAGTGCGGTGAGTACCTGTAGATGGCGTAGAAAGCAACGGGAAACTACTATGTGAAAGCTCAGTAAAAAGACCTTTATAGAAACCATCCTGATTCTTTAGGCACAGAGAACACGTTCATGTTGACCTCACCCACTTGGGTGTATCAAAGGATGGCAGACGGTTGATTTCAGGCGACTTGAGACCTATTTGATTTGAAGCCCTCTTATATTGTCGTCAGAAGGTCTCTTCCAACCCACTTATATCGCCTCTAGACAGCCTAAATAGCCATCAAGCTCTATTATATCACCCTAAATCGGTCTTAATGAGCCATAAGCGTTCATACTGCTCCGCTAAACATCCTCGACCTTTCAAACCTTCGTATATTGCTCCCAAACGCCATTCCAAACTCTCTGTCACCGTCAATAGTTCCTAAAGCCGTTCCAACCGCTCAGACGTGGGGTTACAGTCAATAGCCCTTAAATGCCCTTTCAATACTTCAGATGCCGTTCAATAGCCTCCTCCCAAACACCGTTCAAACCCCCAAACGCTGTCTTATCGCATGGGGTTGCTGTCAATAGCCCCCAAACGCTGTACCAATCCCTCAGACACTGGTCAATAGCACGGGTCACCGTTAATACCCACAAAACGCAGTTTTAATCTCTCAGACGATGTTCAATTGACCCAAACACCATTCTAACCTTTCCAACACTGTTCAATAGCACGGGGTCACCGTCACAAGTCACAAAATTACATTTCAACCCGTGACACGCCGTTCAATAGCCTCCATTTGCTCTTCCAATCCTTGAGATGCCATTTAATAGCATCCATACATCGTTCCAACTCCTCAGATATCATTTAATAGCACGGAGTCGCCGTTTGATAGCCCCCAGACGCCGTTCAATGTTAGTTCCAACCACTCAGTCAACGTTCAATAATACAGGGTCGCTGTCATTAGTGCCCAAAACCAGTTCCAACCTTTCAGACACTGTTCAACAGGACAGGGTCGCTATTCAATAGCCTTCAAACTCCGTTCCAACCCCTCTGACGCCATTTAGTAGCACTGGGTCGCTATCAATAGCCTCAAAATGCTGTTCCAACCACTCTGATGTTCTAACCCTCCAGATGCCATTCAGTAGCCCAGGATATCCATTCGATAGCTCCAAAACGCCGTTCCAAAACCTCAGATGGCATTCAATAGCCCCCAAACACTGTCCCAATCTCTCAGACACTGATTAATAGCTCCCAAACGCCATTCCAATCCTTCTGACGCTGTTCAATAGTTAGGGTCGCCGTTCAATAGCCTCCAAATGCCGTTCCAACCCCTCTGACGCCATTTAGTAGCACTGGGTCGCTATCAATTGCTCCAAAATGCTGTTCCAACCACTCTGATGGTCCAACCCTCCAGATGCCATTCAGTAGCCCTCAAACACTGTCCCAATTCCTCAGACGCTGATCAATAGCTCCCAAACGCCATTCCAATCTTTCTGACGCTCTTCAATTGTTAAGGTCGCCGTTCAATAGACCTCAAATTCCGTTCGTATCCCCCCAGACACTGTTCCAACTCCTCAGACAACGTTCAAACCCCTCATATACCGATGATTGGCTCCCAAAAGCCGTCCCAAACCCTCAGACACTGTTTAATCACCCGGGTTCGCCAAATGCCGAGGGTTTTGGTGCACGTATGCAGTTACAAAAACTAACTACCTTTTCATACTCTAGATAAAAGTTCATTTTTCCTCAAAAAAATTCCAGATCTCTACCGATTTTGGTTCTCGAGTTGCATTCGCTTGAAAAACCTATAAGAAATCGGGGGGAAAATTTTTGAATCAGAGTAGACCAGCCTCTGCAACTCAGAGGCTCGGCAAACATGCATACATAGACTCGGTACTTGTTGCCTTAGTAATTGGCTGAAATTCCTTCATTCTACCCTGAAACACATTGCATAAAAAAAGTCACTTCAGCTCTGAAAGTTTTTCTAAACAAAAAATTTGCCCACAAAACTTTGAGCTTTTTTCACGCCTACTCCCTATTTTATCGATTCTGAATTGTGCTCAATCGTTACATATATAACGAATGCAACATGATTGTGCTCCGTACACAGGGTTTATCAAATTTAATTTTTTTCCCCTCAAAATTCCAGAAAATATTTTATGTTTTGAATGGTAAAGTATCTAACATTTACTCATTTCTTTGTTGATAACTAAGTAAGGCTCTTTACTTTCATGTCTGTTGAAGTGAAGGATGAAAATTTCACGCCTTTTTAAATGGCGCACATATTGACTGTCGTGGTATGGTAAAGTGTTCACTGTAGTTTTTTCACCCTAGCCAATGGATAACGACATGAATGAATTGAAAATATTATTTGTTGATGATGGTAGAATCAGTTTCATTGGAATGGTAAGTGGGAGTTGAGTAGTGAAACGATTGAAAAAATCGTACAGTAGTTTCAGGGTTGGGAGTATCCGGATCAAAATATGATCCTGATCACGATTCGCATCAAAAAATTGTGATTTGATCCGTGATTCGAATCATTTTTGATCGTTTTTTTAAAAAATGATTCGTGATATGTGATTCGGATACAATTTTTCGTATGAACTGTGAATTGATCCGATTCATTTTCTTGAAATCATGACTTTTCCGGATCAATTTTTTAAAGCGTAGCTAGGAAAGTACTGTAGCTTGAGTTTTTGAAAAAAATGATCCGATGATCCAAATTTTTGTGATCCGGATCATTTTTTTAAAAGAAAGATCCGTGGAAATTGATTCGAGTTCGGATCAGTTTTTGAAGTGTGATCCACGATTCGTGATTCGAATCATATTTTTGAAAAATGAATCGTTTCTGTGATCCGGATAACTTTTTGCTCCATGAACCGAGATTTGATCCGAATCACAAATAACTTCGTGAATCCCAATTCTGAGTAGTAGTTTGATCTCCATGATGAGAAATCTTTCTCGTATCTGTATCGAATTAAATTTTTAATTTATTCATTATCTTAATGATGAAATCTTTCGAATTTAATAAGTGTATCTATCTGTATAATTTTTAATTATTTCTTAGTGTAATAGCTTACCTGTTAACTTTGTATTCCAACTTACACGGTTCTCTGTTGTGAATATCCTGAAGAAAACTCGCATCTTTCATTATATTGTTGGCATTTGTGCTGCATTTTTTATAATTGAAACATCAGAATTGATGAAATGGCTTTTATGAGTTTATGTAGCTCTAAATTGTTCTTCTATGTTTTATTTTTTGTCGCTATTGCGATATATGATTGGTGCTGCTGATAGGACTCAGAAAACCAGGTAATTTATTAATTTTGATTTGAAGACTTCGTTGTTTCAGTGAGATTCAAGCTGTAATTAATTTCTTTGCGTTAGTGTATTTGAAATCATAGGCCTACGATGATGCATCAGTTATTATTTGATATACCTTCATTTACGTTGATTTCAAGATGGAGCTCACTTTTGTACCCAAATATAAACACCTTTGTGATGATCATAATGAAAAAGTAACGAATATACATCTACTTACATATTCCTACGTACAAAGGAACGAGAAGAATTTCTCGAATCATCATCTACGCAGATTTTATGTATCTTATCTCCATTAAGGTAATATTTTTTCGAATTTCAGCTGATAACCGAACCACAGATCAGCAGGCTTGTAACTTCGTAATCGTGATATTATTTACATCAGTCGTCTCAGTCCATCGTATCATCGCCGTTTCCAATGACTGATCAGCTGTACATGTCCATAGCTTTAAAACTGGCCGAAAAGAATCTCGGTAATGTTTTTCCAAATCCGACGGTAGGCTGTGTTATCGTCAAAGACGGTACCATCATCGGTAAAGGCTGTACAGCTGTCGGAGGACGACCGCACGCCGAAGCGGTTGCTTTAGAAGGTACAAATGATGCTAAAGATTCGACTATGTACGTTACTCTGGAACCGTGTTGTCATTACGGTGTTACTGGTCCATGCACCTTGAACATAATCGAATCGAATATTAAACGAGTGGTAGTTGCCACCGTCGATCCGGATTCTAGGGTTTCTGGACGAGGTATAAAAACTCTTGAGGAAGCTGGCGTAAAAGTAGACCAAGGTGTAATGCGCGAAGAAGCTGAAGCTCTGAATGTAGGATTTTTCACAACTAGATTACTCAGTCGACCGTACATCGCTTGCAAGGTGGCTACAACTTTAGACGGTAAGATAGCCAGTTTCACCGGTCACAGTAAATGGATAACCAGTGAAGATACGAGAGAATGGGTACACCAATTGAGATCGACCTACGATGCTATTATGATCGGTAGTAATACGCTAGTCGTCGATAATCCACTACTCACTTGCAGATTACCAGGGTTAGAAGCGAAGAGTCCTGTAAGAATGGTCGTAGATACGCAGGGTAAATTAAATAATAAGCACAACATTGCCCAAACTGCTAGTTCAATCGATACGTGGGTTATAACCAATAATCTGAAATATCAACCTGTGGATAATGTCAAGTACTTGCTGGTGAATTCGTCTAACGATTCCAAAGTTTGTTTGAAAGATTTAACGTCCAAGCTCGTTTCACGAATTGGTATCACACGGTTGCTCGTCGAAGGTGGAGGTGTTTTATTAACTCAACTCCTGAAGCTGAATCTTGTCGATAGATTGATAATTTGTCGTAGTGGTAAAATCTTGGGCAATGATGGAATACCATTTGTTGGTAACTTAGCTTTGGAGTCGATTAGCAAATGTTATAAATTTAAAAAAGCTCAGATTATCGACCTAAACGAAGATGTGGTCGAAATTTGGGATAATGTAATGAAATAAATGATTTATTGTAGGTAAGTGAATTATGCATAG
Organism: Ferrisia virgata; assembly: GCA_900060175.1. Classification (NCBI taxonomy): domain Eukaryota; kingdom Metazoa; phylum Arthropoda; class Insecta; order Hemiptera; family Pseudococcidae; genus Ferrisia; species Ferrisia virgata. The sequence goes on from FIZR01002445.1 coordinate 18,549, forward strand.
GTAATTAAATTTGTGATACCGTAGTATAGATTTTATGTAAGAAATTAAATTAGCTTTCTAGTTCGGTTAGATTTGCTTAATATTTAATCACGTAAATATACTCGACGTACATGCAGAGTATGTGCTAAGGAGAATAACTAAGATTTCAGATACTTCATCCAGAGTTCCAGATTATTTTTACGTATTGTTTGCTCTTTTATGAAGATTTTTTGTGACTATCATCCAATCATTTTTGTCTTACAGAAGCTCAAATCAATATTCTGTATTGCAATTAAATATGTTTACTTTTTACTTCTAATTAATCCATTAATAGAATAACTATCGAGCGATTAAAGCATTGTTGAAAATAAGAAATCTAGACCTACAATCATGCTCGATTGTTGATATTTTAAGCGAAGATCATATTTCGTTTTCGGATGCTGAGTAGGACATTCTTTCGAGAAACCAATATTGTAGTTATTTATTTCAATGAGTAGCCTTATAGATGATTTGTATTGTTGTATTAGAAAATGAACATGTAACTGTCGATGACTTTTTTGTAAATCTGCACCAACAGAAGTTAATAAACAAACAATATTATAGATTAAATCATGTATTATAATGTTGTGTAATCGCAATAATTAGATGATGAATTAGATATCGCCATAACAATTGAAAATTTTAATATATGTAATTCTACATCGTGAATTTAATCTAATTTGAGACAAAATTCACTTTAGATTATTTTGCAGTCACTATATTTAAGAATACAGCATCCATTTCAGATTCTGTACCTCCATTTTCAAATATATGCATACAGCATTGATGAGGAAATAGCAAATTGGTCATGAAAAATTGATTTTACACGAAAAATAACACCACCATTGAATTTGCCATGCCTAAAAACCTATATAACGACACCTAATTCGATTAATTACGATAAAAAATGATGAAAATAAATATAATACA
>FIZR01002448.1:0-15626 GCA_900060175.1 Ferrisia virgata
TGGTTTCGGTTCCGGTTCTGGTTTTTATAATGGTTGGAAACAGTTCCATTTGATTTGGGGCTTGTTTCATGTTATTTACTTCTTGTGGTTCTGGTTTCTAGCGCGTAAAAGACGATTTCACGGTTCTCCTGGTTCCAATTGGTACTGGTTCTAATTGGTTCCAATTGGTGTTCTACTTTTTTTCTCCAAAAACTGTTTCACTTGAAAATAATCTCTCAAAATTTGAATAAATTTGAATTTTTAAATCAAAATCAGGTCTCTAATTAAAATTTGGAATTTTATCATTTATTTATTTCATCTCATCTAATATTTGTGCTTAATTTCACAAATTAAACATCATTCTTCATTTTTTTCATTTTAAAACCAACATAAACAATTTAAAATTCAGATAATAATAAATAAAACGAGAAAAACAACAGAGCAACTTGAAATTTTGGCAATTCAAAATTTTAAATTCCCTTCCTCGATGATTTGAGGGAAAATAAAATATTTTAAGTTTTTTAAAAGATCACTTGAAAAATAATAGAACAAATTTAAGGGTATTTGCATTTTGTAGGAATGTTAACTGAAACTGAAACTAACATTTGAAGGAACCACCAGAACCGGAGTTTCAAACTGTGGTTCTGGTAGTTCTGGTTAGTTTCAAAATTACTCCTCTCTGGCTGTGCTCTCTTTTGGGAATCCCTTCCCATAACTTTTGTTTTGGTACTTATTGGGAATGATTTCATAATTTTTTCAAATGGTTCTAATTGGTTTTGGTTCTGGTTTTAAAATTCCAAAAAAGTGGTTCTACTGGTTTTATTTGGGTCCTAGAAGACCAGTGAGACCGGTGGCACAGAAAGGAATTAAGGGCTCGGCGAGCAAGACTTTCAGTGCCTCGTCAATATTTTTCTACAATTTTTTTTCTTAGGAATCCCTTAGCTTAAAAAATGATATGAAATGCACTACTATAATTTCCCACTTTTTCCCTATATGAAGGATTTCTCGGGACATTTTTAAATGCCAGGAATCAATTTCACTGTGTTCTCAAAGAATTCTCGGTGGTCAAAAATGTCATTAAATACACTTTTTCGGACCTTTCACACCGTCGAAGACTAAAATCATGCACGCTGCTCGATACAGACCATAATCGCTCCAATTAAGTTAATCGATTCAGGTGACTTTGGGTCAAAATTCAGCTATGCCCAAATTTGAGGGAAAAGTGCTGAGAAGCCAAAAACGCAAACATTGCTCCTTTTTGAGTCAATTGATATAGAATTCAAGGTTGTTTAACACACCTTTTAATCAGTTTACTGAGTGAATTAGGTGAAGCGATATGGGGTTTTCCTTTCTATTTGACCTTGAAAAAAGGCTGTTCCTGCTCCATGTCCTCTCCAAATTCAGCTAGAAAGTTAAAATTCGCTATATGGACTTAGTAAGGGCCACATATGTGACTTTTCAGCCCAATTGCACTTCCTCTCACAGTCCCAAAACTATATTAACATTAAAACACGTTTAATAGCGCATTCTGGAAAAATTGTCAGCAGTTGACCATCGTTATTAGATGACATTAGTGAACCGTCAACGTTGTGACGTCATCATTAGACTGACATCAGTGAACCGATTTTTATGCCCTAGAATGAGATCAGTGGACTTATTTTACGAAGGATTGATATTATGATTCGAAGTTGAATTATTGTGAAAAATTAGAGATGTGATATTAGTGGACTTATTTTATAAAGGATTGATATGATTTGAAGTTGAATTTTTGTGAAAAATTACAGATGTGACATCAGTGGACTTATTTCATGAAGGATTGATTTTATGATTTGAAGTTGAAGTTTTGTGAAAAATTAGAGATGTGATATCAGTGGACTTATTTTATAAAGGATTGATATTATGATTTGAAGTTGAATTTTTGTGAAAAATTAGAGATGTGACATCAGTGGACTTATTTCATGAAGGATCGATTTTATGATTTGAAGTTGAAATTTTGTGAAAAATTAGAGATGTGATATCAGTGGACTTATTTTATAAAGGATTGATATTATGATTTGAAGTTGAATTTTTGTGAAAAATTAGAGATGTGACATCAGTGGACTTATTTCATGAAGGATCGATTTTATGATTTGAAGTTGAATTTTTGTGAAAAATTAGAGATGTGACATCAGTGGACTTATTTCATGAAGGATCGATTTTATGATTTGAAGTTGAAATTTTGTGAAAAATTAGAGATGTGATATCAGTGGACTTATTTTATAAAGGATTGATATTATGATTTGAAGTTAAATGTTGAGGAAAATTAGAGATGTTTGAAGTTGACTCATCAAAACAGTGGACCTTAACATTGAATCAATTTTATGATTTTGAGTTGAAATGTCGTGATACGTTGACTCACCGATAGTTGAGCTTGACCCTGAATTGGTTTCAAGATTTCAAATCAAAATATCGAGAAAAATTAGCTGACCTTGACCCCGGTAGATTTTACAATTTCAAGTTGAAATGCTGAGGAAAATTAAAGATGTTTAAAGTTGACCTATGAACAGTCAACCTTGACTCTGGATTGACTTCATGATTTCAAGTTGAAATGTTAAGGAACATTAAGGAAAGTTGACTCGTCAACAGTTGAGCTTGACCCTGAACTTATTTTTAAGAATTCAAATCGAAATTTCGTGAAGAATTAGTTGACCTTTACTCGGGTTGACTTTATGATTTCAAATTGAAATATTGAGGGAATTTACCAAGTGACAATTATTAAATAAAGAAAAGAAGAAAAAAAAAGTGTATCAATTACGTTTAAAATATAAAAACTTATGTTCTTTCGATGTATACTCTTGCCAAGCATTTTTTTTTTTGATTTTTCTCATTTTTTGATTTTATTCATCGCATAACTCCCCTCTAATTTAAGGTAAGAAGTTTAAATTTCGTATGTAGATTTAGTAGCGATCCTAGATATGCTTTTGGGGGAGGGGGTCTCGACTGTTTAACTCCTGTATTTTGATACCCATACCATTTATATGGGCCTTGTTTTATGTTTCACCTTCATAGCCTTTGTGATTTTTCGTTTGCGACGCATTTAAAGGGAGGGGGAAGGGGCCTCAAGTACCTCCAAAAATTTTTACCTATCTACGTTTATGCCCCTACTACTAATGAATAAAACTCACACCAGAGCTCGGTGAACGCTTCGCTTGGCTCCAATATGTTGCAAAAATTGTCAAAGCCCTTTTCGCGCAGTTTCCCACATTCATGTCAATTCCCCCTAAATCCGTCCATAATCTTGAAAATTGATCGCTTTTGTGAGAGAATAAATGTGTAGAATTGAATTTTTTTTGCGTAAAAGGTCAATTTTGTACCCATCAAAGGTATCATTATTGTGTGACTTTTTGTGGAATACTTATTTCAATGCAAATTTTGTATACAGCTTTTCTAATTCAATGCTTGGACCCCCTCTTCAATGCACGATCTAAATTGAAATATTAGTTATAGTAGGTGTATAAAAATCGATTTGAATGAATTACGATGCTTTTTAAATTTTATATGTCCATTGCCTTGGGTTGCACGCAACAATCTGTCCATGTCCATTAAAAAAAAGTACATAGAAAACGTAATATGGTCTGTTTCGAGCCCTGAAGAAGATGTGCAGTATGCATTTATGTAGAACGTATAAAAATAAAACCAAAACAAAATCAAACATCATCGCGTAAAAGTACTCACACATTATGGATAAATTGAGACGCTTATTTTGTAAAATGTTCGCGCCGGCCGCCGATTCCCTATGATTACGAACTTCGACACCGACTTCGAAGATGCACGTCGAGGTCCAAGGTCAAACACCTTACGTAGGTACGTAGATAAATACACTTAGCAACGGCTATCAAACGGCGAAAATTCAATTTAGCCGAAATAAATTACACTCGAATAAATAATTTACGGGTAATTACGGCGACGGCGACGAGACGTGGCGCGGCGTAGTGGTCCGCGCCACGATGTACCATTCCAGCTCGAGTTGGATGCAATCTAATGGGCTGCACTTCCGATGCGCGATTTTCTCTCCGCTTCGTCGCTTTGCCCACGGCCATGTACTCGACTTACAGCAGATGCACGTATATGCCAATCTCTTAAGTAAGCCGAGCGTCTCGACGTCCAATAAAGATGACAAATATACCAGACGTTGTACTTAATCTGCTATTCGGCGGATAGGTAGATAGGTTTTTTTTTTTTTTGTTCTTCGTCTTTCGTGACAGCTAAATTCCATGCTCGAATTTCACCGCAATTAGCCAAGGCAACGATAAAAGAAGAATACTTTTCTGGCCCGCCCGTGGAACGCCTTTCATCTCTCTTTCTTTATTTCGTTCTTGGCTCGCGCGCGCGCGAGTAACTAAATTAATCTCGTACGAACGTGCGTACATTTGCTGAGAGAAAAAAAAAAAAAAATATATATATATATATATAGGTATATATTAGAGTCAGGTACGAGACTGAGGCCAAGTTACGAGTATGACGCGTATTCGGAAGTTGAATCGCGAGATTAGTTATGGGATTAAGAGACATTTAAATTCAACCACGTATTTAGCTCATTTATTATATCAAATACTTAAGCGTATAGGTTATAATAAGCTAAATGAAATATCGATATCTACCATCGTATCGTATCGGCGTATCGGCGTATCTGCAGCCTTGCCGAGGTTTTTCTGACCTCTAGCTGATGTACACTTACCTATGGTAACCCTAGATGAACCTTGGTCAGCCAACCAAACATCGATCATTTTTCACTTTCAATTGCGACAACTTCGAAAAATTTATCAAACTGCTTTCGACATCAGCATTGGCTGAAGTCTAATGAGGGAGAGTTACCAAGCGAGCTAAAAATTGAAATTGTGCCCTGTAGGTTTAATTTTTTCCATATAATCTGCAATTTTCCTTTTAAATTCAAGTCTTATTATCTATTCTCAAAAAATACCTGTCAAATTTACTAAATTCTCAATCTTGTTTGTTGCCATATGAATTTTTTTTTTTTTTTTTAATTTGCAAGGTTTAAAATACTTTTGATAATAGAAGAAAATTTTTGCCAGTTGTCAGCTCAAAAAACAGGTTTTACAAGCCCCTCTTTTAAGTTTTTAAAGTCATAATTAGGGTCCGAAAAATCTGCAAAAAATTCTACCACACTTCTCCTACATACCTCCGCTCTCATATCAAATTTTTCCATCTTCGTATCACCCAAAAAACCTCATAATTACCATTTATTTTCATACTTTCCTGGAATCTTCTTTGGTATTTGTGTTGCTGAAGATGATCTAGTAATTACTGTTAATCACGTATATTCAAATCTCCAAAGTCAGTCCTAAAATTTGATTCCAACTCGGACCAGGATTCGGAGTTTTGATAAAAATTTACTCCAGCCCCCCCCCTTAGTTGCAAAGTCCAGTGAAAAAATTGACTCTTGATTCCTATAGTATTCGATAGAAATTCTCACTCTTCATCTTTTGAATCTATTTGACTTCGGGATCGTGTTTTCGCAAACGTTTAATTTAACTTGAATACCTTGACTTTGGTATCAATGAAAGATATATTTGTAGGGTATAGTTTTTATAACCTTAAAATTTCACTACCTAAACCTGGAGCAATTTCAACATATGGCTCATGACTCCAACATAACTCCGAAGCAATTTAAAATATTTGACTTCAACTCCACTCTCGCTCCATAGTCAGTTTAAAATGAGTAGTCTCTGATTCTGGCTTGACTTTGAAGACAAAGTGGAATTGGAGTGATTTTGAAGTTTACTATGAATCCGATTGCGAAGTAATTGCAGGTCCTTGGTTCTCAATTTTTCATTGGCTAGAATTTTTCAAAGCAATTTTGTTTGTCTTTTTTTATCCCACAAAGTCGAGGAGTCGATTAAGACTAGCACCAGTTTGGCTTTGGAGTCTTTCATCGTGACTTCGCAGTCCTAGTGTATAGTGATTATGTGACCTCAGCTATTGAGACCTGAATCAACAGAAAGACTCTTCCATGACTCCAGACAAAATCTCAAAAGTTGACTGTTCACTCCTGACTTCATCTGGTTGCGGAGTGATGAGCGACAAATTTTCAATTTCAACCCTCTGACTCAAGATTCAGTAGAAAATTCGGCCAGTATGATTACAAAGGTTTATTATTCAACTCCCGAGCACCTTTAAGCTTGTGACGACTTTTGATTCCGAAGTAATTTTCAATGTTTTATTCCAATCTCATCTTGACTTCAGAGTCGCAACCTGAAATGCATTAAATCCGACTTGGGTATGATTCGGCTGTCAAGCCAGACTCGTGGTTGTTTCGAATCTAACTTCGCACCTATTCCAGTTCTTGGGAAATATTTACCAAAAATTACTGTATTACAGTTTTCAAATATTTTGCTTTTACTTCAAGTAATTTTCTAAAACACTCATATTAACTGGCAGTCCATTTGTAGTTTCATACCCAGCAATATTCTGTAATTTACCATGCTTACGTCAGTATTATCATCAGTTTTTGCATAATTACCAGTAAGAACGTTGTATTTTTCAAATACCATCGCATAATTACCAAATAATGTTTTACAATGACCTAAGACTGTGTGTAATTTTTTTTTACCAGCATTCTCTGATTATGTAATAAACATAAAACCTGGATATTACCCTTTATCTCTTTGTTTTCACCAAAAATGCTTCTTTTAATCCAAATCTTGTCGTTGATTTCTGGATAATTACTGGTAATTTCTTGGTAGTTAAGGATAATTACATGACAATTTCCTGGTAATTACAGGTAATTTCCCAGTCATTACAGGTAATCTCCTGGTAATTACGGGTAATTGCCAACTGTTTCTTGATGATTGCCAAAAATTTCTGTCATTACCAGTAATTTCTCGGCAATTACCAATAATTTCTGGGCAATTACTAGTAATTTCTCGGTGATTACTGGTAATTTCTCGGTAACTACGGGTGATTTCTTGGTAATAACTGGTAATTACTTGGTAATTACAAGTTATTTTCAGGTAATTACAGGTAATATCCAGTTGATTGGACGGAATTTCCAGTTAATTGCAGGTAATTTCTTATTAATTACAGGTAATTTCTAGGTAATTGCAGGTAATTTCCTGGTAATTACAGATAATTTCCTGGTAATTACAGGTAATTTCTGATAATTTCTTTGTAATTTCCGAAAATTTCTCAATTATTACCGGTAATTTTTCGGCAATTACTAGTAATTTATCAATAATTATTAGTAATTTATTGATAATTACTAGTAATTTTTTGATAATTACTAGTAATTTTTTGGTAATTACCAGTAATTTTTCGGCAATAACAGATAATTTTGTGGTAACTTGTTGTTGATTACTGCTAACTACTGAAAGACTTTGTATTATTCCCCGAAAAATTCCACTTTTCGCCAGTACATTTATAAAATTGATTTCATCATTACCATAATTACTTATAGTATTCTGTATCTACTTCGTCATATTTTTATTGTTTCTAAATGAATAGTGCGTCTACTCTTAATTATTTAACTCCTGAATCATCCAACATCATTTTATAATCACTCACTTACAAAATACCATTGAATTGTTAATAACTAGCATTCTGTGTTATTTTTCGATTTCATTTCGTTATACTATTTTGTCGAATCCGTTTCAAATTGATGTATCTTCCAAGTGCATATATATACGAGGGAAAAAATGAATAACGAATGGCTGCTGGTGAAGTACAAATATCTGTGAATAAACTGTAATTTGAGATATTTTCGAAGTAATAATCACGTAGATGTTGAATTCAAAGTAAATTACTGATTTGAAAAAAAAAATAAATAAATAAATAACGAGTGAAAGAAATTTTTATTTACTCTAAGTGTAAACGAATCATAATTCTCTATTTACTTTGGTATAATTATCGAGAAACGGGAACTACTTTATGTCTAATACCTTGGTATACCTACTTATTCAATTTTCATCCTAATTATTGCACTTGAAAAAAAAAAAAAAAAACTGTAACCAGTAGTATATGAATACTTATAAATTAGTACAGTCTGTTCATGGTAGGTACTTGTTTTACGACAAAACCCTTCGAATAACAAGTAACCTATCAATTAAATATAAACAATTTTTACTCTCTTGAATTTACTCGATGGACATTTTAATGCATGTAAATGAGAAGCTAACCGAATTTAGTGTATAGAAATTACGAGTACGAGATGAGTTCAAAGATCTGGCCGTACATAAAGCATAAAGGTACCTTACCTTGTTGTATTTTAATGAAGTAAAAAAAGAATGAAAAAAATAAGGTTCCGTAAATTATGAAGATATTTCGCGACAAAAATTAGCATTACAAATTGATGCATAAAATTACTCGCCTAAAATCGCATTTGGTACGTTTAATTTCACCGTCGATATGGATGTCGGCGGAGAAATGCGCTGCTGAAATATCATCAGTACAGGTACCTACATTTTAGTCAACATTCCGATTAACTTAATAAATCTATTCATTTGGTTTGGTATTAAAAATAATAAGTATTAATATTAATCAAACCGAATAAAATCATGCTAACTATATATTTGTATATCCGGGATGGTTTCTATTCGCGTAATTTTATCGTACAAAATCATTCGAGTCCATCAAAAAAAAAAAAAAAAAAAAAAACGATCGAAGAAAAAAAAAAAAAAAAAAAAAACAACGATCGTAGATTAGATACGAGTTCCTTAAACTTTTTAAGACGAATATGTACGGAAATGGAAATTAGACGTCTGTCGAGGAGGAAGGTAAAATATCCGAAGATTTTACCATTCGTCTGGCCGCACCATCGTCGTGTATTGTATGCAAATTAACACCTATTTAGTGGGATATTTTGTACAACTGGAAGACAGCCTTATATTGATGATGATGATGATGATCGACAATGTCAAGCTTGATAAACATTTTGAAAGGGGGCCCCTTGCGCTGTGCGTAGCTCGACCCGACCCTCGGTATCGGTATAGCTCAGCTATTATCTGAATTTTAACCATTCCATTGTCGTCATTATCCGGTAATGCGTTTCGAATCGTGTTTAGAAAAAAAAAAGCCACTTTAGCGGTAATAATTGCAATTGCGAGTTAAAACGAATAATGGCCATATAGTTTAGACGATTTTCAACGCGGCGCTGTCACCGACCAAATTATGCCGAAACGATTTACGGAATTTGTAATTTTTTTCCCCTCGAAGAGACGGGTAGGTAGGTATAGGTAAAGTACTACAAGTAGTAGATGATACCTTCTACTTTGCACCGTCAGTTGCGTCTCGTCTTCGAGTTATTTTCATAACTTATCATGGTCTAAGTATCCACAACAAAACATTACGTACGTTTCCTTTTCATTAAAAGCGAAAGGTAGGCTTATGTCTGGTCCACTACCTCTTACCTGCTCATCTACCCGTAGCATAGCTGACTAAATTAAAAGTAAAATATACTACATTGTAGTTTTCGCCTTAATGATAGCGAAGAAAATTTCATCGCTAGATTTTCCACCATTCAACCGACTGTCTCGCAGTTTTAATTACTTTTCGTAGCCGTGCATCTTACTCGAGTCTCTGCTTCGGTTCGACTTTTATTTATAGTTCGCCAAAATATATGTGCAGTGCAGATACGTTTACGTACAAGTAACATTGTTCGTCTGTTGTTGATTCCCTCCCCCCCCCCTGTCTACGGGTATTCTATTTGCTGAGGGTCATTTTTTATACCATTTCGAAGTACTCTTATCGCCAAATAAATTACTACCCTAGAGCCTAACGAACGAGTATAGGTATTTATCATTAGCTGAACGAATATCGCTGCTTACTCGTTCGTACGATAACCAGATAATTTATAATTGAAGATTTAATATTGCTAAAATGAAACATCGCTCGGCCAGTTACCTTTTTTCCCACTGTAGCTATTTTAATATCGCTTAATTTGGGTATCGTAATGTAAATAAACTCGCATGTCTTATTTTTTTATTTTTATTTTTGCTACAGTGAAATATTCCTAGTTTAATGTGAATAGGATTCAGAAATTGAGCTAGTTTTTGGATTAAAAAATACCTCTGACGATGTTAGAAAGAAGTAACAGCGATATATGCTTATTTCGTGTTTATTAGGTTTTTTGAGTTTCGGGCATATTTTTTCTTTCATTATATAGTCAATATAATTTTATTGGTTTTTGTGCGTATTTTCTACTTGAATTTTGAAAAAAATTGCAATTAATCGGGCAAATAAGAAGATTGAATCGATGCTTTTTTTCTAATCAATGGTAAGTACAGGAGGATTTCAGTGTTGGTGGAGGGGGGGGGGGCTAAAAAACCAACACCAACAAAAGGCACATCCAGGACCTGTACTAAATCCACATACCAAATTTCAACTTTCTAGTCCGATTGGGGGGTGGGGTGGAGAGTCATGCGAGGAACAAGCTCAAAAAATAATAAAAACTGACCAAAAAACCACATTTTAGGGGCTGTGGGCTCGCAATTAGACTGGAAATTCAAGACCGCCAAAAAACACATCTATGGCTCCGACTAAGTCAAAGTATAAAATTTTTCTTGCAAGGGAAGTACCCCAAGTGTTACACGCCAAAATGAAAAAATTTTTTTACAGCTGTGTAAAGCATTCAAAATTATCCCCACAACTAAAATTTCAGCCTCTATGACCTATTTGAGGGGGAGCGGGAGTTGTGAAAGGTGGAGTATCAAAATATTGACAAATAACAATGGGAAATTAATGAAAACTGAAATAAGTCGAGTTCATACCGCGTTTAGGGGCTAATTTTTTCACCTCGTACTGCCCTCGATATGGGTCACCCAGGGGTGGGGTAGTCGCCCGGATCCGCGTGTAGTGCCTCTGAGGTGTATTTTTAGCCATCCAAAATGCATTGAAAAATATAGAAAAAGTGAAATAACTCGAGCTCATACCGTGCTTAGAATGCAATGCGAATGTTATTTATGATGAAATGCTCTAAATAAAAATATTGTACTTCCTTTTTTGGGCCCAATTTTGAAATTTTTACAAAAGTACTAACATTATTGTATAGAGCAGAATTTAATGGAAGGTATATTTAGTTATTATACATTTTTTGATATCTTTCATATTTTTGGACTTGAAAATATTATTTAAAAATTACCCGAAAGTGAGGGCGATAAAAATTTCAGCTTTTTAACTCAATTTGACTCAAAGCTCAAAAATTTTCCAAAACTGAAAAAAATTAGAAACAATTTTTTTGAAATTTAAAAAAAAGATGGAATTATTACGCATATTTATGGGAAAAATTATCAGTGTTGGCAAAATGTCACGTTTTGTTTTTTTTTTTCATCATTTTTTAAAGTCAAAGAAGGAAATTTATTTTGAAAAAATCCCTTCTCAAATGGATGTAGGATTTCAATCTCAGATGATTAAGGTAATATTTCAATTTCATCTTCCATAGTCGATTTTTTCAATAGTGTGATTACTCAAAGATGGTCGTTTTTCACGTTTTTTGAAATAAAGGTTAAAAATTTTAAAACATGGCTTGTTTGAAAATAGTTTCATCGAAGAAGACGTATTTAACTTATTTTATCATTTTTGACGACATAATAAATGGAAATATTTTATGGTTTTTTGTCTTAAAAAATTATTCCAAATATTCGATTTTTTACAGTTTTAAACATAATTAAAAACTTATGTAAAGCAAAAATAAAAGCGGAAACCTTTTTTTTTCGTCTCATGTGGTCTGCTATGAGACCTTATTACCAAAAAAATTGAAATAAATTTTTTTTTGTTTTTTTATGCGAATTTTGAAATTTTAAACTTAAAAAAGGATCAGGTAAGGGTTGAGTTCAGGGGCTAAAATCGATTTACAGACATGAATATGTCTTAGAGCTGGGGAGGGGGGGTCATTTTGTGAAAGCATGATGATTTTGATGTGACATTTTTGGTGTAATGTTTTGATGTAACGTTTTTGATTTTAGGACTTTATGTTAAAATGTTACCATGGATATGTCCTAGAGGAGGAGGAGGGGGGGGGTTGATAAAACTCACGATGAAAGATGAGTATGGCTGATTTTTGGACTTAATGTTAAATTGTCTGAGTTAAGTATTTGATTTTTGATCAAAATTTCGCAATAAATGATGATTGTAAACGATTTTTGCACTTCATGTTAAAATGTTGACATGGATATGTCTGGTGCGTTTCATGTTGAAATTTCCAAATTGAATAAATGTGAAAAAAAAATTATAAAAAATAGAAAAAAAGAATCATTAAAAAATTTAAAAAAGTATAGATGATTATGCGTGACTTTTAATTTTTATCTTAAAATGTTTGACGTAGACATCTGATTTGAAAAAATAAAAAAAGTCAAATATAGGAAAAATTGAAAAAATTAAAAAATAATAAATTTATTTCTAATGATACATACAGACTTAATAACTATCATATAAATGGACTAGAATTTAGATTTAGCTAATTTAAGTTTTTCCATTATTAGTTTTAAATCCCTCATACAATTGGTTGTTTATTATTACTCCTTTAACAGATTGTAATAAATACAACTTGACCAAAAAAAAAAGTTATTTATTTAGAATACAATAATTTTTTTAAATATAAAAATTTCGAATAATTTATGCACTTGAAAAAAATTAAACATGATTATGAGTGACTTTTACACTTCGATGTAATATTTTTGATTTTTGTGCTTTATGTTGAAATGTCAACATGGATAATGCCTTAGGGCTGAGGATCAGTTTCTAAAAACGTGACGTTTTTGATTTTTGGACTTTATGTTAAAATGTTCAATTTAAGTATTTGATTTTTGAAAATTAATAATAGAATAAAACAAAAAAAAAAAAAAAAATTAAAATCAAAAAATAGAAAAAATATTTGGAACTTATTACACGCCAAGAGTGAACATTGAAAAAACGTAAGTGTTTGTATTTTAAATGTAATTGGCACAAATTTTTTTTCTCTTTTTTTTCATTTAACGCTTGTCACTTGGTAATTTTCCCCAACATAAAATCAACCGCAATAAAGGTCAACTAATTCTTCTCGACATTTCGATCTGAAATCATAAAATAAGTTCAGGGTCAAGGTCAACTGTTAACAAAACAACGGATGACGACATTTCAACTCAAAATCATAAAATTAATCCGAGGGCAAGGTCAACTGTTGATGGGTCAACTTTCTTTAATGTTCCTTAATATTTCAACTTAAAATCATAAAATCAACGGAGTTCAAGGTGTTAATTAAGTTTTCTCGACATTTCAATTTGAAATCTTAAAATAGATTCAGGGTTAAGCTCAACTGTTGGCGGGTCAACGGATGACAACATTTCAACTCAGAATTACAAAATCGATTTAAGGTCAAAGTCCACTCTTTTGACGAGTCAACTTCGAACATCTCTAATTTTCCTCAACATTTAACTTGAAATCATAAAAGCACCCCTACGTAAAATAAGCCCACTGATGTCATTACACGCCATAAAAATCTGTCCACTGATGACGTCATACTGTTGACGGTCAATTGTTGATTATTTTTCCAGAATGCTCTGTTAAACATCCTCGCTGTTAAAATGTTAACACGAATGCCTAATTAAAAAAATTATAAAAATTAAAAAATTTGAAAAATAAAAAAAATGATAACTCTTGTACTCTGTTAAAATGTTATTATGTATGTCTCATTACAAAAATTGAAAAGTAAAAAAAAATTGAAAAATAAATAAATAGAAAAATTAAAAAATCAAAAAATAACAAAAATTAAATAATTAAAACAATTGGTAAATTGAAAAATTGATATAATTGATTGAAGTTTTTGATCAAAAAATTGTGATAATGGAAAATCGTGTAATCTTCATTTTGCTAGCAAATAATAAAATAAAATGGGGTGAAGAAAAGAGATAAATGTTTTTGCTTAAAAGTTTTTGATCAAAAACTCGTGATAAAAGATGATTAATGGTCTCTGCATTTTATGTTATAATGTTGATCCATTATCTGGAATTTTTCGCTGAAATGGAAAAGTGTTTTATTTTCACTAGCTCCCTCGAACTTTCGACAAAAAAAAAAAAAACACTAAAATTCAAGCGTCATAGTGTGTAAAGGGTTTCGGAAACGTATAAAATTTTCCAACCAGTTATACGTATCCTGTACCTGTTGCGAATGTCTCGTGAGATGATGGCGCTTTTACGAAATCGCGTCATTAATTATTGGCGCGTAATTGAGCTATTAGTCTGCTCGGCGTAATAAAAATACATCTCGATACTAATCGGCGAGGTAATAGTCGCACAGTGGTGAAGCATTTACACGTACGGTGTTTTATTGAAAATGGGCTGCTGCTTGTGCGTGTTGGCGCCACAGGAGATCTCACGATGTGATTTTTATTTACGAGCTCGTGTTGTTTGGTGATTTTGCAGTGTATACGTATAACACGTACCATGCCTATACTTCTGCTTAGGCATGAACTCGTATTATACATATCAGTACGATACCCTTTACCTTAGGCTGCCTTAGGTAAAAGCAAGGTGCTATTACAAAGCGAAATAAGGTAGCTCCTTGGGAACTAAATATACAACTTGATGAAATAAAAAGCACCAAAAATATCGTTGAGTCCTGGTCGTGTGGAGAAATTTGAAAAATTGAACGAAAAATTTTCTCCATCAATGATCATTTTAGCATTCTGCCTTCTGCGTAGTGAAATTCAAATAATCTGTACTCGTCAATTTGAAAACACTCGAACGTAGGTGTGGTGGTACGTCTAAGATTAAGGACAGGTACCCTACCTACCTACCTACGTACCTATTTACGTGAATATGCTGAGAAATTGAACATGATACGACGGAATTATGAACTATGAGCTCGAGCCTATGTGGCTTTGGCTTGGTTCGCGATACCGTGTTCGCGTTATATTCTTATATATGTATTATTGCAAATCACAAAATCGTGGTGGCGGAGCCTGTGCAGTTGATATCGGAATCGTGACCGTTGTCTACGGTATCGTTTTACCTTAATCAACAATTGTTTGTACGTTGATAAATTAGACAGCGAAATTATTAAACGTCGGTGATTAATTCTACGCGGCGTATATCGTACCAGTACCTACGTAAATACTTACCTTAGCATATGGACAGGTAGGTAGGAAGGTAGGTAGTAGGTAGGTACGATTATTTGTGAAGAAAAACCGCTGCGCTGCAGTCAGCAGAGCACCCAAGAAAATGCGGAAGTGAAATACCTTCGTATGCGAAGTTCGCAGGTTTACATTTGTAACAAAATACTTACGTACGTACCTCTACCTTTACCTTGTGTTCGTTATCTACTTTACGCTGTGCTCAGGTTGTGATCGAGACATGAAATTACCAAAAAATCAGCTTCCCGAGAACGAAGAAGGGAGCAGCTTAGAGATAGTACATTGTATTCGTTTTTTCATCTTAAAAGTTCTTCGTGACCATGTTCTGCAGCTCCAACCGTATCAAACTATTGTTTCGCCGGAGATAGGGGGGAGGGGGGCTGGAAAAATGGCATGTAGATTTTCAGGTAGCATGAATTCAATTAGTTCAAAAAATGTGGAGGTAGAATACTAATAGATTTCGGCCTTGTAAAATAAAATTGAAGATCTTGAACATATTTGTTTGGTGGCTGGCTCATATAGGGTGCCCCACTGGCCGTTGGCCTTGGTG